>JARKHS020029683.1:42500-65711 GCA_030143305.2 Amblyomma americanum
TGCTGCTCTCGTGGGTATTTATGCTTATTTGTTGTACGCGAACCTTGAGAGTGTTCACCAGCGCCACCCTCGACCATAGCGGCGGACGTAGCACGTCCTGTAATACGGCGAGCGTGACGTGGAACGTCATCTAACGGCGAGGGCGGAAACTGTGCGAGAGCCCTCTTAAGCAACCTGTGGCACGAAGACTGCCAGAACCGAGACCCTCGTTAAGCTATTAGCAGACAAGGTAAAGTAAATGAGGGGCCCGTTTCACATACTTATGAAGGGAGCCAACAGTCACCGAAACCAATTTGCATAGGGGAATGTTTTCTTTTTTTAAAATTTATAATGCCAATCAAATGCTTTTTTTTAAATTACTTATAAACCAGCAGAAAAACAACCGTGCCGCCGGTGGGATCCGAGCCCACGATCTCCGAATATCGCGTCCGGTGCTCTTACGAACTGAGCTCCGGCGACGGCTGTCTAACCTGCTGCTTTCGTGGGTATATATGTTTTGTGTGTAAGCAAACCTTGTGAGTGTTCACGAGCGCCTCCGTCGTCCATAGCGGTGGACGTAGCACGTCCTGTAATACCGCAAGTGTGACGTAGAACGTCTTCTAACGGCGAGGGCGGAAACTGTGCGACAGCCCTCTTATGCTACCTATAGCTTCAAGACTGCAAGAACCGATACCCCCGTTATACTTTTAGCAGACAAGGCAAATGAAATGAGGGGCTCGTTTGACAAACATATTAAGGAAGCACACAGTCACCGAAACCAAGGTGCATAGGGAAATGTTTTTTTTTATTTCTAATGCCAATCAATTGTTTTTTTGTGGAAATTACTTATAAACCAGCAGAAAAAAGAACCATGCCGCCGGTGGGATCCAAACCCACGATCTCCGAATATCGCATCCGGTGCTCTTACCAACTGAGCTACGGCGACGGCTGTCCAATCTGCTGCTTTCGTGGGTATTTATGTTTTGTGTGTAAGCGAACCTTCAAAGTGTTCACCAGCGCCACCCTCGTACAGAGCGGTGGACGTAGCACGTCCTGTATTACCGCAAGTGTGACGTAGAACGTCTTCTAACGGCGAGAGCGGAAACTGTGCGAGAGCCCTCTTATGCTACCTATAGCTTCAAGACTGCCAGAACCGAGACCCCCGTTATGCTATTAGCAGACAAGGCAAATGAAATGAGGGGCTCGTTTGACAAACATATTAAGGATGCCAACAGTCACCGAAACCAAGGTGCATAGGGAAATGTTTTTTTTTTTTATTTCTAATGCCAATCAATTGTTTTTTTGTGGAAATTACTTATAAACCAGCAGAAAAAAGAACCATGCCGCCGATGGGATCTGAACCTACGACCTCCGAATATCGCGTCCGGTGCTCTTACCAACTGAGCTACGGCGACGGCTGTCTAGCCTGCTGCTTTCGTGGGTATTTATGTTTTCTGTGTAAGCGAACCTTGAGAGTGTTCACCAGCGCCACCCTCGTCCAAAGCGGTGGACGTAGCACGTGCTGTAATACCGCAAGTGTGACGTATAACGTCTTCTAACGGCGAGGGCGGAAACTGTGCGCGAGCCCTCTTATTCTACCTATGGCATCAAGACTGCCAGAACCGAGACCCCCGTTATGCTATTGCAGACAAGGCAAATGAAATGATGGGCTCGTTTGACAAACATATTAAGGAAGCCAACAGTCACCGAAACCAAGGTGCATATGGGAATGTTTTCTTTTTTTAAATTTCTAATGCCAATCAATTGTTTTTTTAAGAAAATTACTTATAACACAGCAGAAAAACAACCATGCCACCGATGGGATCCGAACGCACGACCTCCGAATATAGCGTCCTGTGCTCTTACCAACTGAGCTACGGCGACGGCTTTCCAATCTGCTGCTTTCGTGGGTATTTATGTTTTGTGTGTAAGCGAACCTTGAGAGTGTTCACCAGCGCCACCCTCGTACATAACGGTGGACGTAGCACGTCCTGTAATACCGCAAGTGTGACGTAGAACGTCTTCTAACGGCGAGAGCGGAAACTGTGCGAGAGCCCTCTTATGCTACCTATGGCATCAAGACTGCCAGAACCGAGGCCACCGTTATGCTATTAGCAGACAAGGCAAATTAAATGACGGGATTGTTTGACAAACATATTAAGGAAACCAACAGTAACCGAAACCAAGGTGCATATGGGAATGTTTTCTTTTTTTAAATTTCTAATGCCAATCAATTGTTTTTTTTAAATTACTTATAAACCAGCAGAAAAAACAACCATGCCGCCGGTGGGATCCGAACCCACGATCTCCGAATATCGCGTGCGGTGCTCTTACCAACTGAGCTACGGCGACGAACGTCCAATCTGCTGCTTTCGTGGGTATTTATGTTTTGTGTGTAAGCGAACCTTGAGAGTGTTCACTAGCGCCACCCTCGTCCAGAGCGGTGGACGTAGCACGTCCTTTAATACCGCAAGTGTGACGTAGAATGTCTTTTAACGGCGAAGGCGGAAACTGTGCGAGAGCCCTCTTATGCTACCTATAGCTTCAAGACTGCCAGAACCGAGACCCCCGTTATGCTTTTAGCAGACAAGACAAATGAAATGAGAGGTTCGTTTGACAAACATATTAAGGAAGCCAAAAGGCACCGAAACCAAGGTGCATAGAGGAATGTTTTCTTTTTTTAAATTTCTAATTCCAATCAATTGTTTTTTTTAAGAAAATTACTTATAAACCAGCAGAAAAACAACCATGCCACCGATGGGATCTGAACCCACGACCTCCGAATATCGCGTCCGGTGCTCTTACCAACTGAGCTACGGCGACGGCTGTCTAACCTGATGCTTTCGTCTGTATTTATGTTTTGTGTGTAAGCGAACCTTGAGAGTGTTCACCAGCGCCACCATCGTCCATAGCGGTAGACGTGGCACGTCCTGTAATACCGCAAGTGTGACGTAAAACGTCTTCTTACGGCGAGAGCGGAAACTGTGCGAGAGCCCTCTTATGCTACCTATGGCATCAAGACTGCCAGAACCGAGACCCCCGTTATACTTTTAGCAGACAAGGCAAATGAAATGAGGGGCTCGTTTGACAAACATATTAAGGAAGCTAACAGTCACCGAAACCAAGGTGCATAGGGGAATGGTTTATTTTATTTCTAATGCCAATCAATTGTTTTTTTATGAAAACTACTTATAAACCAGCAGAAAAAGAACCATGCCGCCGGTGGGATCGCAACCCACGATCTCCGAATATCGCATCCGGTGCTCTTACCAACTGAGCTACGGCGACGGCTGTCCAATCTGCTGCTTTCGTGGGTATTTATATGTTTTGTGTGTAAGCGAACCTTGAAAGTGTTCACCAGCGCCACCCTCGTACAGAGCGGTGGACGTAGCACGTCCTGTAATACCGCAAGTGTGACGTAGAACGTCTTCTAACGGCGAGGGCGGAAACTGTGCGAGAGCCCTCTTATGCTACCTATGGCATCAAAACTGCCAGAACCGAGACCCCCGTAATGCTATTAGCAGACAAAGCATATGAAATGAGGGGCTTGTTTCACAAACATATTAAGGAAGCAAACAATCACCGAAACCAAGGTGCATAGGGGAATGTTTTCTTTTTTTCATTTCTAAAGCCAATCAATTGTTTTTTAAAGAAAATTACTTATAAACCAGCAGAAAAAACAACCATGCCGCCGGTGGGATTCGAACCCAAGACATCTGAATATCGTGTCCGGTGCTATTCCCAACTGAGCTACGGCGACGGCTGTCTAATCTGCTGCTTTCGTGGGTATTTCTTTTTGTGCGTAAGCGAACCTTGAGAGTGTTCACCAGCGTCACCCTCGTCCATAGCCGTGGACGTAGCACATCCTCTAATACCGCAAGTGTGACGTAGAACGTCTCCTAACGGCGAGGGCGGAAACTGTGCGAGAGCCCTTCTTATGCTACCTATGGCATCAAGACTGCCAGAACCGAGACCCCCGATATGCTATTAGCAGACAAGGCAAATGAAATGAGGGGATCGTTTGACAAACATATTAAGGAAGCCAAAGTCAACCGAAACCAAGGTGCATAGGGGAATGTTTTCTTTTTTTAAATTTCTAATGCCAATCAATTGTTTTTTAAGAAAATTACTTATAAACCAGCAGAGAAAACAACCATGCCACAGATGGGATCCGAACCCACGACCTCCGAATATCGCGTCCTGTGCTCTTACCAACTGAGCTACGGCGACGGCTGTCTAACCTGCTGCTTTCGTGGGTATTTGTTTTGTGTGTAAGCGAACCTTGAGAGTGTTCACCAGCGCCACCCTCGTCCATAGCGGTGGACGTGGCACGTCCTGTAATACCGCAAGTGTGACGTAGAACGTCTTCTAACGGCGAGGATGGAAACTGTGCGAGAGCCCTCTTATGCTACCTATAGCTTCAAGACTGCCAGAACAGTGACCCCCGTTATGCTATTAGCAGACAAGGCAAATGAAATGAGGGGCTCGTTTGACAAACATATTAAGGAAGCCAACAGTCACCGAAACCAAGGTGCATAGGGGAATGTTTTCTTTTTTTAATTTCTAATGCCAATCAATTGTTTTTTAAAGAAAATTACTTATAAACCAGCAGAAAAAACAACCATGCCACCGGTGGGATTCGAACCCACGACCTCCGAATATCGCGTCCGGTGCTCTTACCAACTGAGCTACGGCGACGGCTGTCCAATCTGCTGCTTTCGTGGGTATTTATGTTTTGTGTGTAAGCGAACCTTGAGAGTGTTCACCAGCGCCACCCTCGTCCATAGCGGTGGACGTAGCACGTCCTGTAATACCGCAAGTGTGACGTAGAACGTCTTCTAACGGCGAGGGCGGAAACTGTGCGAGAGCCCTCTTATGCTACCTATGGCATCAAGACTGCCAGAACCGAGACCCCCGTTATGCTATTAGCAGACAAGGCAAATGAAATGAGGGGCTCGTTTGACAAACATATTAAGGAAGCCAAAAGTCACGGAAACCAAGGTGCATAGGGGAATGTTTCCTTTTTTTAATTTCTAATGCCAATCAATTGTTTTTTTACAGAAAATTACTTATAAACCAGCAGAAAAAACAACCATGCCGACCGTGGGATCCGAACCCACGACCTCCGAATATCGCGTCCGGTGCTCTTACCAACTGAGCTACGGCGACGGCTGTCCAATCTGCTGCTTTCGTGGGTATTTATGTTTTGTGTGTAAGCGAACCTTTTGAAGTGTTCACCAGCGCCACCATCGTCCATAGCGGTGGACGTAGCACGTCCTGTAATACCGCAAGTGTGACGTAGAACGTCTTCTAACGGCGAGAGCGGAAACTGTGCGAGAGCCCTCTTATGCTACCTATGGCATCAAGACTGCCAGAACCGAGACCCCCGTTATGCTATTAGCAGACAAGGCAAATGAAATGAGGGGCTCGTTTGACAAACATATTAAGGAAACCAACAGTCACCGAAACCAAGGTGCATAGGGCAATGTTTTCTTTTTTTTAAATTTCTAATGCCAATCAATTGTTTTTTTAGAAAATTACTTATAAACCAGCAGAAAAAACAACCATGCCACCGATGGGATCCGAACCCACGACCTCCGAATATCGCGTCCGGTGCTCTTACCAACTGAGCTACGGCGACGGCTGTCTAACCTGATGCTTTCGTGGGTATTTATGTTTTGTGTGTAAGCGAACCTTGAGAGTGTTCACCAGCGCCACCCTCGTCCGTAGCGGTAGACGTGGCACGTCCTGTAATACCGCAAGTGTGACGTAAAACGTCTTCTAACGGCGAGAGCGGAAACTGTGCGAGAGCCCTCTTATGCTACCTATGGCATCAAGACTGCCAGGACCGAGACCCCCGTTATGCTATTAGCAGACAAGGCAAATGAAATGAGGGGCTCGTTTGACAAACATATTAAGGAAGCCAACAGTCACCGAAACCAAGGTGCATAGGGGAATGTTTTATTTTTTTAATTTCTAATGCCAATCAATTGTTTTTTATGAAAATTACTTATAAACCAGCAGAAAAAAGAACCATGCCGCCGATGGGATCCGAACCCACGACCTCCGAATATCGCGTCCGGTGCTCTTACCAACTGAGCTACGGCGACGGCTGTCCAATCTGCTGCTTTCGTGGGTATTTATGTTTTGTGTGTAAGCGAACCTTGAGAGTGTTCACCAGCGCCACCCTCGTACATAGCGGTGGACGTAGCACGTCCTGTAATACCGCAAGTGTGACGTAGAACGTCTTCTAACGGCGAGGGCGGAAACTGTGCGAGAGCCCTCTTATGCTACCTATGGCATCAAGACTGCCAGAACCGAGACCCCCGTTATGCTATTAGCAGACAAGGCAAATGAAATGAGGGGCTCGTTTGACAAACATATTAAGGAAGCCAACAGTCACCGAAACCAAGGTGCATAGGGGAATGTTTTCTTTTTTTAATTTCTAATGCCAATCAATTGTTTTTTTAAAGAAAATTACTTATAAACCAGCAGAAAAAACAACCATGCCACCGATGGGATCCGAACCCACGACCTCCGAATATCGCGTCCGGTGCTCTTACCAACTGAGCTACGGCGACGGCTGTCTAACCTGCTGCTTTCGTGGGTATTTATGTTTTGTGTGTAAGCGAACCTTGAGAGTGTTCACCAGCGCCACCCTCGTCCATAGCGGTGGACGTAGCACGTCCTGTAATACCGCAAGTGTGACGTAGAACGTCTTCTAGCGGCGAGGGCGGAAACTGTGCGAGAGCCCTCTTATGCTACCTATGGCATCAAGACTGCCAGAACCGAGACCCCCGTTATGCTATTAGCAGACAAGGCAAATGAAATGAGGGGCTCGTTTGACAAACATATTAAGGAAGCGAACAGTCACCGAAACCAAGGTGCATAGGGAAATGTTTTCATTTTTTTTATTTCTAATGCCAATCAATTGTTTTTTTAAAGAAAATTACTTATAAACCAGCAGAAAAAAGAACCATGCCGCCGGTGGGATCCGAACCCACGACCTCCGAATATCGCGTCCGGTGCTCTTACCAACTGAGCTACGGCGACGGCTGTCCAATCTGCTGCTTTCGTGGGTATTTATGTTTTGTGTGTAAGCGAACCTTGAGAGTGTTCACCAGCGCCACCCTCGTCCATAGCGGTGGACGTAGCACGTCCTGTAATACCGCAAGTATGACGTAGAACGTCTTCTAACGGCGAGGGCGGAAACTGTGCGAGAGCCCTCTTATGCTACCTATGGCATCAAGACTGCCAGAACCGAGACCCCCGTTATGCTATTAGCAGACAAGGCAAATGAAATGAGGGGCTCGTTTGACAAACATATTAAGGAAGCCAACAGTCACCGAAACCAAGGTGCATAGGGGAATGTTTTCCTTTTTTTTAATTTCTAATGCCAATCAATTGTTTTTTAAGAAAATTACTTATAAACCAGCAGAAAAAACAACCATGCCACCGATGGGATCCGAACCCACGACCTCCGAATATCGCGTCCGGTGCTCTTACCAACTGAGCTACGGCGACGGCTGTCTAACCTGCTGCTTTCGTGGGTATTTATGTTTTGTGTGTAAGCGAACCTTGAGAGTGTTCACCAGCGCCACCCTCGTCCATAGCGGTGGACGTAGCACGTCCTGTAATACCGCAAGTGTGACGTAGAACGTCTTCTAACGGCGAGGCGGAAACTGTGCGAGAGCCCTCTTATGCTACCTATGGCATCAAGACTGCCAGAACCGAGACCCCCGTTATGCTATTAGCAGACTAGGCAAATGAAATGAGGGGATCGTTTGACAAACATATTAAGGAAGCCAACAGTCACCGAAACCAAGGTGCATAGGGGAATGTTTCCTTTTTTTAATTTCTAATGCCAATCAATTGTTTTTTAAGAAAATTACTTATAAACCAGCAGAAAAAACAACCATGCCGCCGGTGGGATCCGAACCCACGACCTCCGAATATCGCGTCCGGTGCTCTTACCAACTGAGCTACGGCGACGGCTGTCCAATCTGCTGCTTTCGTGGGTATTTATGTTTTGTGTGTAAGCGAACCTTGTGAGTGTTCACCAGCGCCACCCTCGTCCATAGCGGTGGACGTAGCACGTCCTGTAATACCGCAAGTGTGACGTAGAACGTCTTCTAACGGCGAGAGCGGAAACTGTGCGAGAGCCCTCTTATGCTACCTATTGCATCAAGACTGCCAGAACCGAGACCCCCGTTATGCTATTAGCAGACAAGGCAAATGAAATGAGGGGCTCGTTTGACAAACATATTAAGGAAACCAACAGTCACCGAAACCAAGGTGCATAGGGCAATGTTTTCTTTTTTTTAAATTTCTAATGCCAATCAATTGTTTTTTAAATTACTTATAAACCAGCAGAAAAAACAACCATGCCACCGATGGGATCCGAACCCAAGACCTCCGAATATCGCGTCCGGTGCTCTTACCAACTGAGCTACGGCGACGGCTGTCTAACCTGATGCTTTCGTGGGTATTTATGTTTTGTGTGTAAGCGAACCTTGAGAGTGTTCACCAGCGCCACCCTCGTCCATAGCGGTAGACGTGGCACGTCCTGTAATACCGCAAGTGTGACGTAGAACGTCTTCTAACGGCGAGAGCGGAAACTGTGCGAGAGCCCTCTTATGCTACCTATGGCATCAAGACTGCCAGGACCGAGACCCCCGTTATGCTATTAGCAGACAAGGCAAATGAAATGAGGGGCTCGTTTGACAAACATATTAAGGAAGCCAACAGTCACCGAAACCAAGGTGCATAGGGGAATGTTTTATTTTTTTATTTCTAACGCCAATCAATTGTTTTTTTATGAAAATTACTTATAAACCAGCAGAAAAAAGAACCATGCCGCCGGTGGGATCCCAACCCACGATCTCCGAATATCGCATCCGGTGCTCTTACCAACTGAGCTACGGCGACGGCTGTCCAATCTGCTGCTTTCGTGGGTATTTATATGTTTTGTGTGTAAGCGAACCTTGTGAGTGTTCACCAGCGTCACCCTCGTTCATAGCGGTGGACGTAACACGTCCTGTAATACCGCAAGTGTGACGTAGAACGTCTTCTAACGGCGAGGGCGGAAACTGTGCGAGAGCCCTCTTATGCTACCTATAGCTTCAAGACTGCAAGAACCGATACCCCCGTTATAATATTAGCAGACAAGGCAAATAAAATGTGGGGCTCGTTTGATAAACATATTAAGGAAGCCAACAGTCACCGAAACCAAGGTGCATAGAGGAATGTTTTCTTTTTTTAATTTCTAATGGCAATCAATTGTTTTTTTAAAGAAAATTACTTATAAACCAGCAGAAAAACAACAATGCCACCGATGGGATCCGAACCCACGACCTCCGAATATCGCGTCCGGTGCTCTTACCAACTGAGCTACGGCGACGGCTGTCTAACCTGCTGCTTTCGTGGGTATTTATGTTTTGTGTGTAAGCGAACCTTGAGAGTGTTCACCAGCGCCACCCTCGTCCATAGCGGTGGACGTAGCACGTCCTGTAATACCGCAAGTGTGACGTAGAACGTCTTCTAACGGCGAGGGCGGAAACTGTGCGAGAGCCCTCTTATGCTACCTATAGCTTCAAGACTGCCAGAACCGAGACCCCCGTTATGCTATTAGCAGACAAGGCAAATGAAATGAGGGGCTCGTTTGACAAACATATTAAGGAAGCCAACAGTCACCGAAACCAAAGTGCATAGGGAAATATTTCCATTTTTTTAATTTCTAATGCCAATCAATTGTTTTTTTAAAGAAAATTACTTATAAACCAGCAGAAAAAAGAACCATGCCGCCGGTGGGATCCGAACCCACGACCTCCGAATATCGCGTCCGGTGCTCTTACCAACTGAGCTACGGCGACGGCTGTCCAATCTGCTGCTTTCGTGGGTATTTCTGTTTTGTGTGTAAGCGAACCTTGTGAGTGTTCACCAGCGCCACCCTCGTCCATAGCGGTGGACGTAGCACGTCCTGTAATACCGCAAGTGTGACGTAGAACGCCTTCTAACGGCGAGGGCGGAAACTGTGCGAGAGCCCTCTTATGCTACCTATAGCTTCAAGACTGCCAGAACCGAGACCCCCGTTATGCTATTAGCAGACAAGGCAAATGAAATGAGGGGCTCGTTTGACAAACATATTAAGGAAGCCAACAGTCACCGAAACCAAGGTGCATAGGGGAATGTTTTCTTTTTTTTAATTTCAAATGCCAATCAATTGTTTTTTAAAAAAATTACTTATAAACCAGCAGAAAAAACAACCATGCCATCGATGGGATCCGAACCCACGACCTCCGAATATCGCGTCCGGTGCTCTTACCACACTGAGCTACGGCGACGGCTGTCTAACCTGCTGCTTTCGTGGGTATTTATGTTTTGTGTGTAAGCGAACCTTTAGAGTGTTCACCAGCGCCACCCTCGTCCATAGCGGTGGACGTAGCACGTCCTGTAATACCGCAAGTGTGACGTAGAACGTCTTCTAACGGCGAGGAGCGGAAACTGTGCGAGAGCCCTCTTATGCTACCTATGGCATCAAGACTGCCAGAACCGAGACCCCCGTTATGCTATTAGCAGACAAGGCAAATGAAATGAGGGGATCGTTTGACAAACATATTAAGGAAGCCAACAGTCACCGAAACCAAGGTGCATAGGGAAATGTTTCCTTTTTTTAATTTCTAATGCCAATCAATTGTTTTTTTAAGAAAATTACTTATAAACCAGCAGAAAAAACAACCATGCCGCCGTGGGATCCGAACCCACGACCTCCGAATATCGCGTCCGGTGCTCTTACCAACTGAGCTACGGCGACGGCTGTCCAATCTGCTGCTTTCGTGGGTATTTATGTTTTGTGTGTAAGCGAACCTTGAGAGTGTTCACCAGCGCCACCCTCGTCCATAGCGGTGGACGTAGCACGTCCTGTAATACCGCAAGTGTGACGTAGAACGTCTTCTAACGGCGAGGGCGGAAACTGTGCGAGAGCCCTCTTATGCTACCTATAGCTTCAAGACTGCCAGAACCGAGACCCCCGTTATGCTATTAGCAGACAAGGCAAATGAAATGATGGGCTCGTTTGACAAACATATTAAGGAAGCCAACAGTCACCGAAACCAAGGTGCATAGGGGAATGTTTTCTTTTTTTAATTTCTAATGCCAATCAATTGTTTTTTTAAGAAAATTACTTATAAACCAGCAGAAAAAACAACCATGCCGCCGGTGGGATCCGAGCCCACGACCTCCGAATATCGCGTCCGGTGCTCTTACCAACTGAGCTACGGCGACGGCTGTCCAATCTGCTGCTTTCGTGGGTATTTCTGTTTTGTGTGTAAGCGAACCTTGTGAGTGTTCACCAGCGCCTCCGTCGTCCATAGCGGTGGACGTAGCACGTCCTGTAATGCCGCAAGTATGACGTAGAACGCCTTCTAACGGCGAGGGCGGAAACTGTGCGAGAGCCCTCTTATGCTACCTATAGCTTCAAGACTGCCAGAACCGAGACCCCCGTTATGCTATTAGCAGACAAGGCAAATGAAATGAGGGCTCGTTTGACAAACATATTAAGGAAGCCAACAGTCACCGAAACCAAGGTGCATAGGGGAATGTTTTCTTTTTTTAATTTCTAATGCCAATCAATTGTTTTTTTAAGAAAATTACTTATAAACCAGCAGAAAAACAACCATGCCACCGATGGGATCCGAACCCACGACCTCCGAATATCGCGTCCGGTGCTCTTACCAACTGAGCTACGGCGACGGCTGTCTAACCTGCTGCTTTCGTGGGTATTTATGTTTTGTGTGTAAGCGAACCTTGATGAGTGTTCACCAGCGCCACCCTCGTCCATAGCGGTGGACGTAGCACGTCCTGTAATACCGCAAGTGTGACGTAGAACGTCTTCTAACGGCGAGGGCGGAAACTGTGCGAGAGCCCTCTTATGCTACCTATAGCTTCAAGACTGCCAGAACCGAGACCCCCGTTATGCTATTAGCAGACAAGGCAAATGAAATGAGGGGCTCGTTTGACAAACATATTAAGGAAGCCAACAGTCACCGAAACCAAGGTGCATAGGGGAATGTTTTCTTTTTTTATTTCTAATGCCAATCAATTGTTTTTTAAAGAAAATTACTTATAAACCAGCAGAAAAAACAACCATGCCGCCGGTGGGATTCGAACCCACGACCTCCGAATATCGCGTCCGGTGCTCTTACCAACTGAGCTACGGCGACGGCTGTCCAATCTGCTGCTTTCGTGGGTATTTATGTTTTTGTGTGTAAGCGAACCTTGAGAGTGTTCACCAGCGTCACCCTCGTCCATAGCGGTGGACGTAGCACGTCCTGTAATACCGCAAGTGTGACGTAGAACGTCTTCTAACGGCGAGGGCGGAAACTGTGCGAGAGCCCTCTTATGCTACCTATAGCTTCAAGACTGCCAGAACCGAGACCCCCGTTATGCTATTAGCAGACAAGGCAAATGAAATGAGGGGCTCGTTTGACAAACATATTAAGGAAGCCAACAGTCACCGAAACCAAGGTGCATAGGGGAATGTTTCCTTTTTTTAATTTCTAATGCCAATCAATTGTTTTTTTAAGAAAATTACTTATAAACCAGCAGAAAAAACAACCATGCCGACCGATGGGATCCGAACCCACGACCTCCGAATATCGCGTCCGGTGCTCTTACCAACTGAGCTACGGCGACGGCTGTCCAATCTGCTGCTTTCGTGGGTATTTATGTTTTGTGTGTAAGCGAACCTTGAGAGTGTTCACCAGCGCCACCACTCGTCCATAGCGGTGGACGTAGCACGTCCTGTAATACCGCAAGTGTGACGTAGAACGTCTTCTAACGGCGAGAGCGGAAACTGTGCGAGAGCTCTCTTATGCTACCTATGGCATCAAGACTGCCAGAACCGAGACCCCCGTTATGCTATTAGCAGACAAGGCAAATGAAATGAGGGGCTCGTTTGACAAACATATTAAGGAAACCAACAGTCACCGAAACCAAGGTGCATAGGGGAATGTTTTCTTTTTTTAAATTTCTAATGCCAATAAATTGTTTTTTAAGAAAATTACTTATAAACCAGCAGAAAAAACAACCATGCCACCGATGGGATCCGAACCCAAGACCTCCGAATATCGCGTCCGGTGCTCTTACCAACTGAGCTACGGCGACGGCTGTCTAACCTGATGCTTTCGTGGGTATTTATGTTTTGTGTGTAAGCGAACCTTGAGAGTGTTCACCAGCGCCACCCTCGTCCGTAGCGGTAGACGTGGCACGTCCTGTAATACCGCAAGTGTGACGTAAAACGTCTTCTAACGGCGAGAGCAGGAAACTGTGCGAGAGCCCTCTTATGCTACCTATGGCATCAAGACTGCCAGGACCGAGACCCCCGTTATGCTATTAGCAGACAAGGCAAATGAAATGAGGGGCTCGTTTGACAAACATATTAAGGAAGCCAACAGTCACCGAAACCAAGGTGCATAGGGGAATGTTTTATTTTTTTATTTCTAATGCCAATCAATTGTTTTTTATGAAAATTACTTATAAACCAGCAGAAAAAAGAACCATGCCGCCGATGGGATCCGAACCCACGACCTCCGAATATCGCGTCCGGTGCTCTTACGCAACTGAGCTACGGCGACGGCTGTCCAATCTGCTGCTTTCGTGGGTATTTATGTTTTGTGTGTAAGCGAACCTTGAGAGTGTTCACCAGCGCCACCCTCGTCCAGAGCGGTGGACGTAGCACGTCCTGTAATACCGCAAGTGTGACGTAGAACGTCTTCTAACGGCGAGGGCGGAAACTGTGCGAGAGCCCTCTTATGCTACCTATAGCTTCAAGACTGCCAGAACCGAGACCCCCGTTATGCTATTAGCAGACAAGGCAAATGAAATGAGGGGCTCGTTTGACAAACATATTAAGGAAGCCAACAGTCACCGAAACCAAGGTGCATAGGGGAATGTTTTCTTTTTTTAATTTCTAATGCCAATCAATTGTTTTTTAAGAAATTACTTATAAACCAGCAGAAAAAACAACCATGCCACCGATGGGATCCGAACCCAAGACCTCCGAATATCGCGTCCGGTGCTCTTACCAACTGAGCTACGGCGACGGCTGTCTAACCTGATGCTTTCGTGGGTATTTATGTTTTGTGTGTAAGCGAACCTTGAGAGTGTTCACCAGCGCCACCCTCGTCCATAGCGGTAGACGTGGCACGTCCTGTAATACCGCAAGTGTGACGTAAAACGTCTTCTAACGGCGAGGGCGGAAACTGTGCGAGAGCCCTCTTATGCTACCTATGGCATCAAGACTGCCAGAACCGAGACCCCCGTTATGCTATTAGCAGACAAGGCAAATGAAATGAGGGGCTCGTTTGACAAACATATTAAGGAAGCCAACAGTCACCGAAACCAAGGTGCATAGGGAATGTTTTCTTTTTTTAATTTCTAATGCCAATCAATTGTTTTTTAATGAAAATTACTTATAAACCAGCAGAAAAAACAACCATGCCGCCGGTGGGATCCGAACCCACGATCTCCGAATATCGCGTCCGGTGCTCTTACCAACTGAGCTACGGCGACGGCTGTCCAATCTGCTGCTTTCGTGGGTATTTATGTTTTGTGTGTAAGCGAACCTTGAGAGTGTTCACCAGCGCCACCCTCGTCCATAGCGGTGGACGTAGCACGTCCTGTAATACCGCAAGTGTGACGTAGAACGTCTTCTAACGGCGAGGGCGGAAACTGTGCGAGAGCCCTCTTATGCTACCTATAGCTTCAAGACTGCCAGAACCGAGACCCCCGTTATGCTATTAGCAGACAAGGCAAATGAAATGAGGGGCTCGTTTGACAAACATATTAAGGAAGCCAACAGTCACCGAAACCAAGGTGCATAGGGGAATGTTTTCTTTTTTTTAAATTTCTAATGCCAATCAATTGTTTTTTAGAAAATTACTTATAAACCAGCAGAAAAAACAACCATGCCACCGATGGGATCCGAACCCACGACCTCCGAATATCGCGTCCGGTGCTCTTACCAACTGAGCTACGGCGACGGCTGTCTAACCTGCTGCTTTCGTGGGTATTTATGTTTTGTGTGTAAGCGAACCTTGAGAGTGTTCACCAGCGCCACCCTCGTCCATAGCGGTAGACGTGGCACGTCCTGTAATACCGCAAGTGTGACGTAGAACGTCTTCTAACGGCGAGAGCGGAAACTGTGCGAGAGCCCTCTTATGCTACCTATGGCATCAAGACTGCCAGAACCGAGACCCCCGTTATGCTATTAGCAGACAAGGCAAATGAAATGAGGGGCTCGTTTGACAAACATATTAAGGAAGCCAACAGTCACCGAAACCAAGGTGCATAGGGGAATGTTTTCTTTTTTATTTCTAATGCCAATCAATTGTTTTTTATGAAAATTACTTATAAACCAGCAGAAAAAAGAACCATGCCGCCGGTGGGATCCGAACCCACGATCTCCGAATATCGCATCCGGTGCTCTTACCAACTGAGCTACGGCGACGGCTGTCCAATCTGCTGCTTTCGTGGGTATTTATGTTTTGTGTGTAAGCGAACCTTGAGAGTGTTCACCAGCGCCACCCTCGTACAGAGCGGTGGACGTAGCACGTCCTGTAATACCGCAAGTGTGACGTAGAACGTCTTCTAACGGCGAGGAGCGGAAACTGTGCGAGAGCCCTCTTATGCTACCTATAGCTTCAAGACTGCCAGAACCGAGACCCCCGTTATGCTATTAGCAGACAAGGCAAATGAAATGAGGGGCTCGTTTGACAAACATATTAAGGAAGCCAACAGTCACCGAAACCAAGGTGCATAGGGGAATGTTTTCTTTTTTTAATTTCTAATGCCAATCAATTGTTTTTTAGGAACATTACTTATAAACCAGCAGAAAAACAACCATGCCACAGATGGGATTCGAACCCACGACCTCCGAATATCGCGTCCGGTGCTCTTACCAACTGAGCTACGGCGACGGCTGTCTAACCTGCTGCTTTCGTGGGTATTTATGTTTTGTGTGTAAGCGAACCTTGAGAGTGTTCACCAGCGCCACCCTCGTCCATAGCGGTGGACGTAGCACGTCCTGTAATACCGCAAGTGTGACGTATAACGTCTTCTAACGGCGAGGGCGGAAACTGTGCGAGAGCCCTCTTATGCTACCTATGGCATCAAGACTGCCAGAACCGAGACCCCCGTTATGCTATTAGCAGGCAAGGCAAATGAAATGAGGGGATCGTTTGACAAACATATTAAGGAAGCCAACAGTCACCGAAACCAAGTTGCGTAAGGGAATGTTCCCTTTTTTTTATTTTTAATGCCAAGTCAATTGTTTTTTAAAGAAAATTACTTATAAACCAGCAGAAAAAACAACCATGCCGCCCGTGGGATCCGAACACACGACCTCCGAATATTGCGTCCTGTGCTCTTACCAACTGAGCTACGGCGACGGCTGTCTAATCAGCTGCTTTCGTGGGTATTTATGTTTTGTCTGTAAGCGAACCTTAAGAGTGTTCACTAGCGCCACCCTCGTCCATTGTGGTGGACGTAGCACGTCCTGTAATACCGCAAGTGTGACGTAGAACATCTTCTAACGGCGAGAGCGGAAACTCTGCGAGAGCCCTTTTATGCTACCTATGGCATCAAGACTGCCAGAACCGAGACCCCCGTTATGCTAATAGCAGACAAGGCAAATAAATTGAGGGGCTCGTTTGACAAACATATTAAGGAAATCAACAGTCACCGAAACCAAGGTGCATAGGGGAATGTTTTCTTTTTTTTAAATTTCTAATGCCAATCAATTGTTTTTTTAAGAACATTGCTTATAAACCAGCAGAAAAAACAACAATGCCGCCGGTGGGATCCCAACCCAAGACCTCCGAATATCGCGTCCGGTGCTGTTACCATCTGAGCTACGGCGACGGCTGTCCAATCTGCTGCTTTCGTGGGTATTTATGTTTTGTGTGTAAGCGAACCTTGAGAGTGTTCACCAGCGCCACCCTCATCCATAGCGGTGGACGTAGCACGTCCTGTAATACCGCAAGTGTGACGTAGAACGTCTTCTAACGGCAAGAGCAGAAACTGTGCGAGAGCCCTCTTATGCTACCTATGGCATCAAGACTGCCAGAACCGAGACCACCGTTATGCTATTAGCAGACAAGGCAAATTAAATGATGGGTTTGTTTGACAAACATATTAAGGAAACCAACAGTCACCGAAACCAAGGTGCATATGGGAATGTTTTCTTTTTTTTAAATGTCTAATGCCAATCAATTGTTTTTTTAAATTACTTATAAACCAGCAGAAAAAACAACCATGCCGCCGGTGGGATCCGAACCCAAGATCTCCGAATATCGCGTCCGGTGCTCTTACCAACTGAGCTACGGCGACGGCTGTCAAATCTGCTGCTTTCGTGGGTATTTATGTTTTGTGTGTAAGCGAACCTTGAGAGTGTTCACCAGCGCCACCCTCGTCCATAGCGGTGGACGTAGCACGTCCTGTAATACCGCAAGTGTGACGTAGAACGTCTTCTAACGGCGAGGGCGGAAACTGTGCGAGAGCCCTCTTATGCTACCTATGGCTTCAAGACTGCCAGAACCGAGACCCCCGTTATGCTATTAGCAGACAAGGCAAATGAAATGAGGGGATCGTTTGACAAACATATTAAGGAAGCCAACAGTCACCGAAACCAAGGTGCATAGGGAATGTTTCTTTTTTTAATTTCTAATGCCAATCAATTGTTTTTTTTAAGAAAATTACTTATAAACCAGCAGAAAAAACAACCATGCTACCGTTGGGATCACACACTTGCGGTATTACAGGACGTGCTACGTCCACCGCTATGGACGAGGGTGGCGCTGGTGAACACTCTCAAGGTTCGCTTACACACAAAAGCATAAATACCCACGGAAGCAGCAGATTGGACCGCCGTCGCCGTAGCTCAGTTGGTAAGAGCACTGGACGCGATATTCGGAGGTGGTGGGTTCGGATCCCACCGTCGGCATGGTTGTTTTTCCTGCTGGTTTATAAGTAATCTTCTTTAAAAGCAATTGATTGGCATTAGAAATTAAAAAAATGAAAACATTCCCTTATGCACCTTGGTTTCGGTGACTGTTGGCTTCCTCAATATGTTTGTCAAACGAGCCCCTCATTTCATTTGCCTTGTCTGCTAATAGCATTACGGGGGTCTCGGTTCTGGCAGTCTTGATGCCATAGGTAGCATATGAGGGCTCTCGCACAGTTTCCGCCCTCGCCGTTAGAAGACGTTCTACGTCACACTTGCGGTATTACATTACGTGCCACGTCCACCGCTATGGATGAGGGTGGCGCTGGTGAACACTCTTAAGGTTCGCTTACACACAAAACATAAATACCCACGAAAGCAGCAGATTGGACAGCCGTCGCCGTAGCTCAGTTGGTAAGAGCACCGGACGCGATATTCGGAGGTCGTGTGTTCGGATCCCACCGGCGGTATGGTTTTGTTTTCTGCTGGTTTATAAGTAATTTTCTTAAAAAAAACAATTGATTGGCATTAGAAATTAAAAAAAAGAAAACATTCCTCTATGCACCTTGGTTTCAGTGACTGTTGGCTTCCTTAATATGTTTGTCAAACAAGCCCCCAATTTCATTTGCCTTGTCTGCTTATATATATATATATATATATATATATATATATATATATATATATATATATATATATATTTATGTGGAACTGTAGCCCCCTGTAAGTGTTTACACTGAAAACGAAAAAGAACTAATAATACAACATATTCTCTTCCTTGATTGCAATGTTAGTAATTTAGTAGATTATTACGTACTGCGTCATCTTAAATAATTTACTAATGTCAAATGCGCATGCACATAACCCATTGCATTTTGACAAAATGATCAAAAGACATTCCATTCTTGCACTGTTCACCCAGTGCTCACATTAAATATAGCCATACCGGGCACGCGGTCGTCTCCTACGAGGTGGCAGCGCACGACGCGGATGCTTCGGTGTTGGCGACACCTCTGTTGAGTCTTGAGGGAGGTCCGAAGAATGAAGGACTGGTCCGAGCAATGGCGCGTCATTAGAAGACCCATGCTGAATGTAAGCACTCTGACTGGAGTCCCATGATTGAAGCGCCGCTGGAACACACGACAGCTTGGCCGCAATCTATATCTTGCTATCGTTGAGACGATATGAAAATCGCCATGTTTCTTGGTTACCTTGCGGGGACCCGTGAATGTGAAGTCTCCCTTGAAAGAACTGGCTGCCTTGGCCTGACCAAAAGTCCCCAACTTTTCACAGTAGTCTCTTTTGCCAACTGCAATTGTGCGTATACTTCTGGCTGTACTGATGTCGCTTTTGCATCATTCCGAGTATGGACAGCTGAAAAAGGCAGGTGACGAGTATTCCACATCAAGTCTTGTTCTTGGTACGCATCCATGGCGCAGTAATGCAGGGGCACGCCCCGTAGTGGCGTGCGGAGTGCAGTGGTAAGTTCCCAAATACTCGATTACTGCTTGACGAAGCGAACGCTGCTCTAATGCTGCCACTTCAACATACGACTTGAAAATTATGTTGAAACGCCTTCCTTCCTCTTTCGCTTGAGAATAATACAGGGATAAATGCCGAAGGCGCATGTCACGGTTTTTACAAATTGCTCAATCTCTCTACACGTGAACTGTGGCCCGTTTTCACAAATGATTTCATCCCAGTAACACTCAGGGGAAAATACAGCAAGCAGAGACTTTGTGACTGTAGTTGTGGAGACGCCGCAGCAGCACCTCGAGCCACTTCGAGAAATATTCCACCAGTGTAATCGCAAACCAACAGTCATGCTGAGCTCGCTTCAGGGGACCCACGATGTCGAGTGCTATATTTTGCCTTGGGCCGTCTGCGAATGGCGCCGGCTGCAGTGGAGTATAAGATACCTTGGCAGTATAAGATACCTTGGCACTCTTGTCTGCAGCCTCACAGATGCTGGAGGTCTGAATCGCGAGCTCGACTTGCCGATCCCTGCCCGGCCACCAAAGCAGCTCTTCTAGACGCGAATTGGTCCTGAGAATCCCGGGGTGGGCCCCATATGCTTCGGCGAATACTTGCGGCTTCGATGCCTCTCGAACATTAAGACGCTCTCCTCGGAGGAGAAAATAATCAACAACGTACAATTCATGGCGCACCTTACAATATGGTTTAAGTTCAACCGGAAATGCTTTGTGCGAAGGCCATGGCGACTGGACGTAAGAAATGACTGGTTGTAACTTGTTGTCTTTAATCAGACTCGGCTGAAATTGCTCTTTGGTAATACACAATGGCGCTTGAATGAAGGCTACAGCTTTGGGTCTCGACGTTTCATCCTGCTGTAACGCAACTGGAAGAGAGGATAATGCGTCTGCAGCATAGGTTTTCAGTACTATCCTATATTGCACCATCTAGTTATACCGGACAAGTCGCTCTGCCCAGCGTGCTACGCGAAGCGGACGTCTGTAAGTACCTTGCCTTGACAGGAGAGATGCCAAAGCCTGGTGGTCTCTGTAAAGCGTGAAGTGACGCCCCCAAAGCTACGTGTGCCAATGCTCAATCGCGCAGACACAGGCAAGTGCTTCGCATTCGACCACGGCGTACCTTCATTTTGCAGGAGCCACAGTCCTTGACGTAAACGCCACAGTGAATAACAAGTGGCCATGTTCAGGAACAGCTCCGAGGCCGCATTCTGATGCATCTGTGGCGACAACGACTGGAAGTGATATGTCGAACATCCGGAGTACCGTCCCGGAAGCTGAAAGCTGGCATCAACATTGTGAGTCCAAATAAAAGGTACATTGTTCCGAAGAAGGGCCCGCATAGGCTCGACCATGTCGCCTAAATTGGGAACGAACATGGCGCAGTATTCACTAACCCAAGCAAAGAGCGAAGACCAGCAGCACCTATGAGAGCAGGGACGTTTTTGATGAGTTCTATCTTCTCCGGTTTTGAAATAATGTTAACAACATTATTTTGGGGCCCAAGAATGAAAGGTCATTTGTGAAAAAAACAGACTTGTAATTTAGCTTCACCCTTGCTTGTTTATGCGCCTTATAACAGTCGCAAGGATATTGCAGGAACATTTTTCACTGTTTACAAAAACAATGATGTCGGCGATGTAAAACAATGCACCAGAGCATCCTTAAAAAATTTGCGACATCATGCGTTGGAAGGCCGATGGGGGGGGGGGGGGGGAGCTTATCTAAAGCATACGTGCTTAAAGCCACAAAGTCCGCCGTGGGTTGGAAAGGCTGTTAAATCACGGCCCTCTAGTTGTAGCAAAATAATATGATAAGAAGATGCCTGATCTAAGTGCGAAAAGTGTGTTGCTCCCACAAGTCTGTGCAGAAGTTTTTGAGAGCGGGGAAGCGGAAACTTGTCCTGTACAACGGCCTTCTTAGCTTTTCGGACGTCGAAAAAAACGCGAATCCCTCCATCCTTTCTTTTACCACGACGGTAGGGGAGACCCATTCTAATGCATGGACGCGCTCAACCACAGCTGTCTCTTCCAGGCGACGAAGTTCTGAGATCAAAGGTTGCATTGACAGTGGCAGGTGGTGAAGCCTAGCCACAATGGTATGAACGGATGGACGCGTTTTGATCTTGTGAACAATAGCCTTAGCCCGGCCACTGCCCCTTTCAAATGACAATAGAACTCTTTTTTATCTAGCTGGAAAGTGCCGAAGATCACGGGGGCAGGTTTTGTAAAGAACAATATTATTTGTCACCAGCTGCAGTGGCAATTGTCTTTAGGCAACGCGGGATGAGCCACCAATTCGTGGATTAAGAACCTTAATCACATCAATACCGAGAAGCGAAGAGCCGTTATGCACGACATATAACAAAATGGATGCTGTACAAGTCATGCACATACCTCAGAGGCAAAACACCCGTGCGCCGAGTGAGCTGTCTTAACTAGACGAAAAGCTTAACTAAAGGTGCAGGACACTACGCTTTACTGGCGGAATGCTGTTTGAAGAAGCTATGCGACGTTATGAAAATTACAGATCCCGAGTAAACTAACATAGTTAAGCTGGTGCTTCCTACTAAGACATTAATATGAATACCAGGGTGAGTGTATGTGACCACTACCAGAATTTTTGCTTTGTGATGGCGTTTTTCACTGCTCAGTTTCCGAACAGAACCAACGCGTCGGTCTTTGTTGCACACTGGCTTGAAGTGACCAAACCGACGGCAGCAATGACAGCGTTTCCCTTTAGACGGGCAGTGAAAAGATGCAGCAGTGTTGATTAGAACCGCAACGAAAGCAGTGGAGGGGGGGGGGGGGGCGTTTCTCTTTGTAGCAACATGCTGCACCCTTGCAGAGGCAAATGCTTGGACGTCTTCAGTTGTCTGTTCTGAGTATCTAAAAGCACAGCACGTGAACACTAAAGACTCGAACCATCGAGCAAAAAACACTCACGGGGCATGCTCACGCAATGCAACAACGTACTCGTTGATAGTTTCCCCTGGCTGCTGGAAGCGTTTGCGAAAACGGTGACGTTCTGCGAAGACATTGATATGGGCGGAAAAATGGTTCTCCTCAGCTGCTACTACATTGAAATACGACGAAAGCATGGTGTTTTTCTGTTTTAGCAATAAAGCCGTGCTTTCGCCCTGACTATATGCAGGCAAATCCTTAGTAGTAGTTTTGTCATCTTTACATTTTTTGGTTGGCACAGGAAGCCTGACGAATTTTCTTTGCCCTTCGACGCCAAACTGTGCATAAGAAGAGCTTTGCACCACTCTGCTGAAACATCAGACGCTCCCGGAGCCAGCATGTCGTTCTAGAATAACCGCACCCATTTTTACCAAGGAACCGCCTGGCGACCAGGAACAGGTAGGAGTGTGGGTGGTGGTGCGAGTCCGGAAAAGCTCATGATGGGAAGCCAAAAGGCTGCTACATACATTGTTCTCTTCACCCTCGACGCCAATCTAGCGTGCACGTGAACCGGCCTTGAAGGACGTGAACCATGGCAGCCAATGCAAGGAACGATCCCTGTTTATTCAGTGACGCAGGTACTGAATAAACGGTGGTATTAACATTGAAAATGAAACACGAACTAAATATAAAACAGTGAGCCCAATAAACATTTTTCTTTCCTAAAAGATTTTCGTTGCCTTCTTCTCTGTATAGACTGTCGTCACCACCACGTGACATCCAGTGGAGGTGCTAACGGATGTCACTCTTGACTTCACCCTCTTGGGAGCTGCCAGAGCAG
>JARKHS020029684.1:0-51315 GCA_030143305.2 Amblyomma americanum
TTTGACACCTTTCAACCCCCTTTTTTAAATTTTTTTCGTTTCTTTAATTAATCATGTAATTACGACTTCATTAACTCTTTGCCTATCACACACCACTCAGTCGTCAATCACTATTGTTGGATAAAACTTAATTCTGGAGTGAAGCTCCACCCACATTCATGACCGCCGCACAGATTTCCTCAATAACAAAAAAGTAGTCTGCTGTTAAAACTTTACTTGTTATATAAACAAAAAATGAAAAAAAATTATAAGCTATAGGATATTGATACCTGGCTTGTTTAATAAAGTCAAACATCAAAAAGTTGATTTCGTTTATTATTGCGATTGGCCAGCAGAGTAACAGTATGCTGCGAACCGTGGCCCTGTGTTAGCAACTGCTGTTTTTTTAAGTTGTATCTTACTATAGAACCACAAATTACCATGGCACGATTTTTTTTATGCAGCTCCCGATTAGTTCTGACACACAGTGCCGGCTACTACTAAATTGTTTTTATTTAAATTTTTTTTAGGAACGAAAATGATGCAGTAACTGCCTCACATATCTCAGTGGACACCCGAACTTCGCTGTAAGGGAAGGAGGGAATGAAAGAAGAAAGGAAGAAAGAGGTGCCATTGTGGAGGTCTCCGAAATAATTTCGACCACCTGGGGATCTTCAACGCACACCGACATCGCCCTGCACATGGGTACCTTTTGCATTTATTGAAACACGGCCACTGCGGTCGGGTTCAAGCCTGGGTTGCCGGCTCAGTAGACGGGCGCTTTAGCCATTGAGCCACCATGGTGGGTCGAGTGATAACATAGCAATGATGAAAGAGGAGAAAGAGAGAGCATTTCTACGCGATGTGCCTGGTTACGCCAAAGACTGAACGTAGGAGGAATAAACTTAGTTACAATAATGTTGTATTGGCCACGGGTTCCTGTGAGAGCTCCTTAGTCTAGGAGCCCTCTGGTTGTCGCCTCCCGCCAGACCTGGTTGACCAGCTTTAGGTGGTCATCTGGCCGAGCAGCCAGCCGAGCAATACTGGTCCAATATTATCCAACTGGTTTTGCATATTCCAATTGGTGTCATGTCTCCCAGTTGAATAATCATACTGGGGAGATGAAACCAATTGGAAACTTCGGAACCAATTGGAATACAATATCAGTTGGATACATCCAACAGGTTCCTAGATTCCCAGTGGTGTCCCAGTAAAAAAAATAGTGACAATTAGACTTTTCAAATGTAACATTCGCAGTTGCATACCTGCAAGCAATTGGAAGCTTCAACTGAAATGTCTAAACGGAATGCTCTCAGCATTGCAAGGGATACCAGTTGGAAGGTCTGATTAGATGTTTGAATATAAAAATGTAACTGAAAATTGCATATTTGGAGAACTATATTAAAAAAAAAAATCCTGGCTGCCATGGTGATAAGCATATCGAAAAAGTGCATATCAAACTACCGAGCGCTGTTTAGAAACAATTCAGGGGAGCAGGAAAAACCACGATTTCCGAGTATTTGTTCCAGTACTTCGAATAGCAAAAAGGACGGTCTGGATATAACCAAATATCAAATATTCTATACAAACTATTCAAAATTTCGAATATTCGCAGTCCGCTGCTTTCTGTAACACTGTCGTAAAGCTAGAAGTGAGTGCCGTTAACGCTTTTCAAAGCAAGGGTAGAGCTGGCTTTGTTTACAGCTTGAATCTGGTGAAACGTCAAGCCTCCTTCTTAGTGGTGCCAACTGTCTGAGTGCTCCACTGTCTTCTGTAATGAAGGCACATCTAGGAGCTATGACTGAGAATATGCCGATGCTGAAGTTTGTGTTCAAACTTCATGTAGTAATGAGTACACAGTGTGCAAACGGTATGTTGAGAATTTCCAACCCTGAGCATTAAAGGGCTAAGAGACTCTAGGTGGTAGAAATTGATACACTGCAGAACCATCCATTAAGGAGTTTCTCATAACCTAGCAGCAGCCTCAGGATGTTAAACCCCACATACCAACCATTACCATCTCTCTAAAGGAGTACAGTCACCTAATTTCGGTGGCATGTTTTCTTCTCTGAATTGATGTGGAAGGCACTAATATGCATGAATCACCACGTGGTATTCGCCTAGGACCGCTAATTACCTTATCGAATTTTTCTGTGTTGCTGTCTCGGTTTTGGTTTCAACAGCCGAATGATGGTTTTGATGTCAAAGTGTGGTTTTATGTCATGTGAGGCATAGAAAAATGTCGATATAATCGCTGCTTCATTGTTTTGACTACAGTGCTGAAGCCAGCATTCCTCAAGAACCGGAATGACAATGAATGTAGAAGCAGCGATTATGTTGCAGTTTTTTTCATGCCTCACGTGACTTATAACCACATTTTGACATCGCAGTCCTCGCTCAGCTGTTTAAAACTGAAACAGAAACAGTGCGAGAAAGAAATTCGATTATAAATTATTTAGCGGTTGTAGGAGAACACCAAGTGGTAATATATAATAATGCCTTACGCATCATTACAAACAAGAAAACAGGCACCCAAAAGTTAGCTGTCTGTACTCCTTTAATCAAAGCAACTCCTTAAATGGGCTTGGTACTCTTTCCTAGGCATTGCTCTTCCACTAGCGAGTTCTGCTACAAAAAGCTTGTGTGAGGGCGCTGGTTGTAGGCTACAACCATGCTTGCCTTGTCTAGTCATGAGGGCTGCTCAGTGCAAGGAGGCGAAGAAACAAATGTGTTCAGTGTCTTCAATGTGGCAAATAAAATAACGGGGATGGCTGTTTACTGTTGCACTGCTATGGCCACAAATGTAGGATCACTGAGGCAAACTAGTTTTAGCCTCATCCATGAACACTGAGAACCGAGAGTAGCATTACACGTCAGATTAACAAGGCAACTTAATTATGACAAAGTGGGTGCATAGCGTGAACTTTGATGCTTAAAAGTGAGAAAAAAATTTCGGCCCAGCGAGCACCCGTCGCACTTTCAGCACGTTGTTAGTGATAATGATCAATACACTTTCGTCACAATTTGCAAGTAAAGGTGAAAACAGCATGCTGCGAGAATACAAATGAAAGCAGCCACAAGGTGGACAGCCATCAAGAAGATAATGCAGCAAACAATGGGATGGGAGTCTAGCGGCCTTAAAGCACTGTTTTCCCCACATACTAGCTCGTTTGCAGCTTGATATGTGCGTACTATACGAGTACATAACTCTCAATACCATATAATAGACCACTGGAAAACAATAAAATCAATGATATAAAGTTTAGATGACTTCAAGTCTTCATCATAAAGTTTTATGTTAAAAATAGCACATTTATTTTATGCCAGATGAAACATTGAAAATGTTGGAGTACTAAGAAAAAAGCAAACCTTTTATTTCTTCCTTTTTTTCTGTGCGATTGTGCACTGCATGTTGAGCAATGTGTTATCCAAAAACAAGACTGCAAGTCAAGGGCCTGACATAGGACTGAG
Organism: Amblyomma americanum; assembly: GCA_030143305.2. Taxonomy (NCBI): domain Eukaryota; kingdom Metazoa; phylum Arthropoda; class Arachnida; order Ixodida; family Ixodidae; genus Amblyomma; species Amblyomma americanum. Next base: position 3,451 of record JARKHS020029684.1, read on the forward strand.
GTGAGGTACCTTCTAAAGCTTTTGGGGCAAAAAAGAGTTGGTGAAAGGGCTAAGCCTGGTGGTGTACCAAGGTGCAAGGTTTTTACAATTGCCCATTAGAATGCAGAGTTCGAAATGGTCCTGCCGGATGAGAAAGTGGCTTTATATAGCAATGCTTGCAGAAGCTAGGTTGTCATTTGCCGAGGCTGGCGAATATTTTGAATGGCACTGCCAAGTGCTTACTTTACATCTAATCCCGCTATCGCTTGGAGTTGCGTTGTGACTGAGGTGCTGTACACCTAGACACATTTTGAGTGGCTGTGAGCTGTTGGCCATTTTCAAGGTGCCACTTCAAGTGTGCATATGAAAGCGATCCTTCTGAAAAAAACTGGCTTTTTGGTATAGTTACCGATAATGAGGCCAAGCCACCTTTAGAAACTACTGTTATTGATTGGACTTAGGTTAGTGCAGAAGGAATGCTTACTATTAAATAAATTATGAAGACCAAATGAAAGCACACTTTTACATCTCAAAATTTTACAAACATGATCCGTCTCGCTATGAAAACGGGTGAATACTTTTCATCACTAATTTTTCAAGGGAAGTAAATAATTTCAAGCTATCAAACCAAACCCAAACTGACCCATATGGTTCTGCCTAGAGCAGATGAGAGAAACACAAAGCTTTACTTTTGTGCTAAGAAAGACAACAGCATATTCAATAACCATAACTTCTAAATAAGCCACATAAAAAGAATAATTTGCATTCTCAGTTGTGAGCTACTGCTGCCCTTATCCTCTGCTCATTGGCTTTATTACGTTTCTTACCATTTGACCCCATTGACAACCGGAACTGCTTAATTGCAGTTTCTATGGTAGCTCGCTGGAATACGTTGAAGTTGAAGTAACAAGCCTGCTTATGAGTCATATGTACTGAAGCCTGCAAAGGGCTTCAACACTGCTCGGAAACAAACACTCATGCGTTTCAGTCCTCTCTCTCCGGCAAGGCCGGAGTCTGCAATGTAATTTCGGTATACTTACCTATTGTCTGATCGTGCCGTCAGCACTGATTTCCAAAGCTGCATGGCAGTACGATTGCCAGTGGTTTTGAAAGAAGAGACAACAGCACAGCACAAGAAACCGCAAGACTTCCCATGTGTAGGGAAAAGGAAAGCTTTTGCTCTTTGTCCTCCGTGGCATGCCTTGTAATAGATTTAAAATACGGCACCGAATCACCCCCCCCCCCCCCCCCCCGACCCTTGAGATCAGATCGGAATAATTTTCAAGCAGTCTACAGACCCTTTTATGAAGGTTGTCACTCTTTTGCTTGCTGCCCATGGCAGAGCGGAGCAGGTGCCGCTTCAGCTGGTACGCTCAGCGATGGAGTGACTGCAGTCCAATCGGGAATAGGATGTCAGCGAGGACAGTGATGAGGAGGTTCAGCAGACAGTTTACCCGATGTTCAAGCAAGCATGCTCACATTAAGGGGTGGGGCACCTGAGGATGAGATGCTAAGCAGGTCGTCTTAAGGACAGTCTGTATCAGTGGGCGGGTTCGACCATGCCCGAATTTTCATTCCGCTTTGGCTACACACCCTGCGCTGAAGCAAGTGTTGCGCCCTGCCGAACCCGCGCTCAGGTAAGGGTTTAATGGCTTGGCCAGATGCCACCTGAAAGCCTGGGCATTCTTGGAGGATTTACGCTTCATAAAGCGTCGCGTTTTGTTGAACAGAGTAACAAGGTCTGCTCATCCTCTCATTCAGTTGTGCGCTGCCATAGCAGCACCGCCACCATGCAGAAATGATGCTACAAAGTGATGTAACAGTTGAGTTTGTCCGGCTGTGGTTTCTTTGGGAGCTACAGCAGGACTGGCTCATGAAAAACATAGTACCCAGGAAAGCTCAGCACCTGTAAGTGCAACAGCAGGGTTCTGCTATGTAGAATTTCAGCATAGCATTACCAAACACCACTACCGTATGCTGCTACCGCGAGAAGCACATAAGCACAATGAGGTAGAGGTATATGGTAACACTATGCTAAACTTTGCACTGCAAAGGTAGAGCGATAGAAGATAGAATACTGCGAAAGTGCTTTTTTCACAACTGATTAGCTGGCGACAACTACATCCCTTCCAAACCTGGCAGCGTGGAAAAAGAGGATATGGTACTCTGAAAAATTCCATAGACTTTAGGACATGCAAGCAGTGTGCCCATAGTCACACTCTCGTTGCTCCTGGGTGAGGGGCAAATGCTGTACAGGGGGGAGGTTCAGGTTACCGTGCCTTCCGTTCTCTTGAAAAACGGTCCCTCACCAGTTACCAAAGCGGGCTCAAAATGTGTTTTCACGCATCCTACACATTAATTTTAAGGTGATTTTTTTTCAGGTTTATTATTTCTTGCTTGTAATGGTTCTATACATGTTTATGAGCACAACGGTGTATTAACCATTTACTGTCCAGTGTCGCAAATTCATGACACACTACTTGCAATTTGTGTATTCATTACTGTACAAACCTTGGATACAAAGTTTGATGTCAACATGTTGTCATCAGCCAGCACTTTCCAGTTAGAATGTTTGGCTTCACTGCGAGCAAGCTACATGAAGAAAACGGGGGTGCGAATATACGACTTCTAGCCAGTATTCAACTCCTGGTCTCCGATTTTCTGAAAAATGTTGGAGAAAATTAGGCAGACATTTTTTTTGATGAAAAACTCACTTTCTCCAAGTCTTTGGGTTGGTTCGAGGCAGTCGATTTGGTCTTTCACACAACTCAGACTAGCTGCACAAAATAAACCAAATGCTAATTGGCAATACACAGTTTTTCAAAATTGAACAATGCTTACAAATTTTGTTTTAGGCTTTTGAATGTGAGGACATTAGCTAGTATAATGCGGAGGTAATGATTGTTTTTTCCTATTCATTCATATTTCAGACATTAAGAGGTTAAAAACTTTCCCAAATGTACAGCACTGCAGCGCATAATAATCAGTACTCACTCGAACAGTAACTTCTGGTATTTTTTCCACAGATGATTCATATAACATGACAGACTCAATTAAATGCGTTTAATATAAATGTCAAATGACCACACAATCTAAGGAATAAAAACATCAACGAAAGAATGCTGTCATATCCATGTTTTTATACAGAAAGAACCACATAAAAAAGACATGGAACAAAAGAAGCACAGCAATAACATGGAGGCAACTTTAAATGGAGCTTAAAGCATGCGATGCACCTAAAGTCATTAAAAATATTAAGACAAAAATATATAGTGTGAACTGTTCTGTATTACAAAAGCTAAGCAGCTATAAGATGCACTGAGCTAATCACTGCAAAATGAATAGCGAGTATGAGCCACAAACTCCCGGGGTACACTGCACCAGTATGATGGTTACCTCTGCACCCTGAATCGTACAATCAGCTATTGTAAAATGAGGCAAGTCTACATGCAACAGTGCAGGCACTGAGCAGTACAGAAGTAAACTAAAAATGACCCATTTGTTCAATGAAATCAAAGGTATTATAACATTATCAACAACAAAGATTCTAAGAGCACATCACCTTCAGAGATGGCAGCATGGCAAGGAGGCAGGCATTAATCCTTAAGGGAATTTTTGCACAACTGGGTACATACAAACTTGGAGATTTTTCTTGGTCTGTGCTACGCCTAGCACAGCTTTCTTTGTTCGAAAAAAATTCAGCATATATCACAAATAAGGTGGTTTTTACACCAAGTAGCAAACGTAGTTATGAATATTTCTCAAAACAATGCACTTGGTAGCATATCTTCCACTAGTTTCACGAGGACAGATTTGGCTGCCAACAATATTATCAATTTTATTATTGCAAAAGCGTTACTAGACTATGTCGGCACCGGAAGTGTCCGCAAAAAGTGGAAGCAATAGTGGTGCAGTGAAGTAAATAAAGGCAGTGATTAAACAATATTTGAGGCAGTCATTAACACCAAGTATTAATTAATGGTAACTAATGATTATAACAATTAACACTTATTAATAATGTTGATTAATGACACTAATGAATGACATTGATTCATTATACTAATTAAACAATTTAATGCTGTGTATACATACAATACGCCCCAAAAAGTTTTTTTCTGCAATTTGCATCATCTGCCCATACATATACTCCCAATGTTAACCTTGAGCAGAACCACTTTCTACATTTAAAAGCAGCTTAACACATATTGCATTGCCTCAACCTTTTCAGCAGCTCTCCTGTATACCAGGGCAGAGCTGACAGAGAAAGTTGGTGCACTGTAGGTACGAACAGTTTTTGCAGTTAGCTTCACCCATCTTAACCCTATTTGTATTGGGCATTGAATACCTAGACTGAGAAAAACTAATTGAAGTGCGATTACTGAAAGATAAAAATGCTAAGAATCATGGAGTATTCATAAATCATGGCAGCACGACAAATAGAGGTAACACAGGAAATGAGGGTTAAGAATACCCATGCTACTTCTTCACCACTGGGAAATACCGCATTTACTCGCATATAGGTCGACCTTTTTTTTTTTTTCAGAAATGTTACCCATAATTAGCTATCGACCTATATTCGTGACCAAAGTGAGCAAAAGTAGCAAGCTAATGGAGTTCTATTGTCGTGCCCGCCGGATGCGTGGGAGGATCTTCCAGCGGTGATCATCAGGACAGGGTTAAAAAAATGCTGCATTTCTAATGCACTCGACAGCAGCGAGGACATCATTTGTGATACCAAGGTCACCTGCGAAGCATCCTAGGAGGAAGACCTTCTCGACAGTTCCGACGAGGATGTGGCTTGTGACAGCGACTAGCGGTATTTAGTGGCCAAGTTTATTGTGAATAAAGGTGTCGTGTGCATGTGTTTCCATTTTCAAAAGATATGGGTCGACTTAAAATCTAATAACTTTTCTTTTATTTCTTGGCAAGCCCAATTTATAGGGATCGACCTATATTCGTGGTCGACCTATATGCGAGTAAATACGATAATGCCAAAAATAAGCAAAACAAGTGGTTTTGTAGTGAACTGTATTGGCTGCACAAAGATAAAAAGGCAACAAGCATTTTTCCAGCTAATTTTACAAGGTCTGCATGGTTTCATGAAACAAAAAAACAAGACAGCAATTATAGTACATAACCTCACAGTAGCCATGTGCATCTCCACCTTGCCTACTACCTTGGAAGAGCTGGATACTGGGCACATAGAGTCAAACACAAATAGAAAGAAAAGTCACCTTTAATGGAGACTGTCGCTTACTATTTTCTGAGGTTAGAAGTACTCGTGAGAAAATTCATCACCAGCAAATATCATGAGACCCTTGTGCAAAATCTGATGTTTTGAAAAGTTTCTGAAGATGTGACTGCAAGGCATTACAGTCACAATGTACGAGAAGCCAGCAACCACCCAGATATTTGTGTTAAGTCAGCGTCAGGTTTAAGAAATTAGAACAGGGAACCACCAACATCACTTATGCACACAGATCCGAACTTAAATTCTGTTAAAAACAATATACAACACAGCACAAAACAGAGTAATCAGCAGTATTACATGGTCATTCAAGATAGAATTTCACACACGACAAACATGCATGCCCACACGTGTACACACATTCTTACACAAGATTACGTGAGTAAAAGAAGTGCACGAACCATCAGTTTAGTAAATTGGTTCATTCTAGATACTAAAATTACATTTAGGACCATTACAGGCACATTGCAACATTCTGCATAGCTTATAGAGCCCTGGCTTCCCTTTTAAGGCCATTCCATAACACTGTACACTATGTTCTGCAAAGGAACCAAGTTAGGCAATGAAAAATCACATTGGTTCACAGAGTTCCACTTACTTGAGGATCAACTGCAGAAAAACCTGGAATGTGCAACCCAGTTAAAATTACTTCAGTGATAATGACTGTGTCTAACAAGGCACTGCATCAACTGACGCACGATAGAACAAGGAAAGGCTATCTTTTAAATAACCAAGATTACACTTTTTGAAATGCACACCACACAAATTCTCTTCTGTTATCAACGATTCTGAAACAAGTGATTATTTTACCCCATTGCCTGCTGAGCTCTGTGCCTGCAGCATGACACTGCAGCAAGTAAAATTACAGAAAAACACAGTGCAACACAATGTGCGGTGTCACAGTGTAAAGCCTTTAAAAAACATTCCAAATATCTGCTGAAGCTGATTTTGTTTGAATGCGACATCAAAATTCTGTTGTGTGCTTAAAATCAGTTTCTCCTTCCTGCATTCAATGTATTCACAATAAGTACTACTTGTCAGCACACAAAAAGGCCATTTCCCAGTCACCAGTGCAGCAACAAAAGAAGCAAATTTCACTGACGTAAGCCCACAGAAGGAGAATCATAAAAAAAGCACTACAATGCCTTTAACTTCGCACTATATAACTAGACCACTATTTGCTAGCAACAGAATTCAAACCACATCAAACTCCAAACAAGAACAACACAGTTTGATTTCTCTGATGCCAAATACACTTCCAGATTAAAATGTGAATACATTATTAAGTGCTTGATCATTCGAAATGGCATTGTTATTCTTCACCTATGCTCCATTTCATACATAGCAGTCAACGCTGCCAAAGCTAACGCACCTGTTCGTGCAAGATAAGTCCGCGCCTGAATAGTAGTTCGCCATATAAACAATGTGAATAGAGGCATATTTCATTTTGACAAATATCAACCGAAAACAATTATTATTTATTTTACCCCTAGGGTACAGTACATTATGGAGGGGAGGGACAGAAAAGAAAACAATACAAGACAAAAGAGGCAAATCATACAAAAAGTTGAACTAATATTACAAAATACAGAACGTAAAAAAAACATTTAGGCAAAGATAAAAGGCAATTATTAGTACCATGACTGGAACCTTCTGCACCTCATTTCTCCTCTTACCACATTTTCATCCTGCGACTCGAGACATTGAGAAGTAAGGAGGGCGTGTAGCAGTATGATACGCGGCTGGTAGGGCAAATCGCTCAGACTCCACCCGCGCCTAAAAAGTAGTACACTCCGTGACAATTATAGCCAGAGGGCCCAAATACTGAAGCACCTCACAGCTTTGACTGCGATTCCCAGTGCTAGCTCTTCAGTTTATACCGCTCCTTGTTTTCATCCAAACACTCAGCAAGGCTCCAAGAGGAATGAATGATATGTGGCAGAGGAGTACCCAATATGGCTTTGCGGGCGCACTACCTCTGCAGCCTCTACTGTGTTACCTGCTATGTATGAAATGTAGTATAGTACCTATTACTACCAAAACATGAATGAACATGATTCTGAAAAACAAATCCAGCTTGCTTGCAAACTTGATTTTTATGTGATAAAGCAACACTGTAGATTTTGAGGCATCCCGTAGTGGAGTGGGGTTCTTTATCACTACAGAAATCGAAGCACATGGGCATTTCGCCTCCACTGAAACTCAGCTGCTGCAGCCAGGATCGAACCTGTAACCATGGGTTCAGCACCCAAATTCCACAGCTACTACTATGGATTTCAGCTTGCCAGATGGAATAAGAAATGCAAAATGCACAAACATTAGAGGTCATGCAAAAAAAAAATAATTGCAGAGCTTATATTATGATGCATGCACAGGTGGAAACTGTGTGGAAAAAGCTGAAGGTAAAAATATGTAGAATGAATTGGGTATAAACAAACAAACAAATGCAAAAGTGCTTGGCAGCAGTTAGAAGTACAAGGAAACAAAAGGTCCATGACAAGTCACACTAGTCAGAAGCTGACATCGGAGTGATATAAACTCAGCTACGTCTCTAGGATTCAAAGCTACCTGAATACACCTTACACCTAGCAACAACAATACAGTGCAGGCCAATCCTAAGAAACAGGGGAAATATTATCATGAAGTTTGGAAATTTATATCGTCACAAATCTTCCAAGAATATTTCTGCAGACTTTTTTGGGGTATCATAAAACGGCATGTGAACAGAAGGCTGCATAAAAATTCCTAACCCAAAACATGCAAAATAAATGCAAAGAACAGTAACTGAAGACCAATGGTACAGCACAAAGTACTGTAAAATATAGACTAAGCAAAGGTAACCACTACACAGTTAACACTACAAAGGGTGGCACCAACCACCAAACATGCTGGTGCTGGTGCAGAACAGAAAGCACAACCTTGTGTAGTTGAATACAGAAAAAAGAACAGACAGAAGAAACAGCAAAGCATTTGGCATGAACAAGTTCAACACAGGCGGAAACACTATTACTAAGCAGCATTGGTAATCCACCTTCAGTCAGTTTGGTACCATGCCAGCCCAAGTACGTAGGCTCTTCAGAACAGTAGTAAGGTTGGAACACCAGTTTTGCCTTTCCTCCTTTGTGTCAGCAGACAGCAGGTAGTCCTTGCCGTTGATGTGTAGAATCAGCGTGTGAGGTCGTGCACAAATATCGCGTGACGCTAGGCGTGCTTCTGGGCTGGTGCACTGTGTAAGCTCCAGTCTACCCACTGGCTCCTGCGTAACAGTGCCAGAGGTCTACTTAGCAGAGCCACAAGCTTAAGAAAGCTGCTGGGATAATGTTCCCTGCAACAGCACTGTACAGGTACACATTGAAGTAGATTGAGCTTGTACCACTGATCATGCTGTAATAGCGCCTGCTCAAACATAAATTAACAGGCATTGTGCAGCCACATGTGACCACATAAGATGGGCTGGGACACATTCTATACTTCATGATTTCCACAGTGTGATGGATGACTGCACTTAGAATGTTGCAGTGTGCTCAGTTAACCCTGCCGATGCTCATGCATCGCAATTCTTAGCTCCACATGTGCAGCTGTTGCCCCTTGAAGACAAGGCCAGCAGTAATTTGATTTGCACAACTCTACACAATTTGCTGCACTGACAACAAAGCCTACAGATGCTGGGGTGTCCTGCTAACGAACTAGAGAGATGAAATGCAGAGAATAATTGAAGCCCTGAACAGGCAAAGTAGTACATAAAAATTACGCCGCCGCGGTGGCTTACTGGTTATGGCGCTCGACTGCTGACCCGAAAGACGTGGGTGCGATCCCGGCCGCGGAGGTCGAATTTCGATGAAGGCGAAATTCCAAAGGCCTGTGTACTGTGCGGTGTCAGTGCACAATAAAGAATGCCAGTTGGTCGAAATTTCCGGAGCCCTTCACTACGATGTCCCTCATAGCTTGAGTCGCCTTGGGACGTTAGACCCCAATAAGCCATATACCGAAACACAAAAATTAATACTATGATTAAAGCCAACGCATTGCACAAAGATCTCGTAAAAGAGGGTAGGAAACAAGGTACAGTAGAACCCCGCTGTTACGTTCCTCACTGCTGCGTTTTCCCGGCTGTTACGTCATTTTCGTCCGGTCCCGGCATAGCTCCCATAGGATCCAATGTATTGGGTACCCCGCTGTTACGTTGTAGCTGTGAAAACGTTCCCGCATGATACGTCGCAACCTGGCACCCCGAACCTGGCTGGGCAACGCGCGCCAACTGCCATTTTGACGAGTCTTGGCCGGGCTTGGCTACGGAATTGGCTACAAGACTATGGCCTCCGAGATCACCCCCTTGCACGCGCGTGGGTAATCTCAAAGGCCATAAAAAGCCGCACGCGAGTTGGAGAGATTGCCACTAGATGGCCACTGCCTCGTCAGCCGAAGCGAGTAAAACCCGCGGGCCCGCAGCAATCCAGTCTTTCTTGTTTGTGCGGTTCAACCCATCCGAGTCGTCCGTGTCCTTCCGTCAACAGCTATGCTGCCTACGCCTCGTCGGGCCTCGCTAACACCGCGAGCGATTTGTCGTCCTTTGATGGCGTCGCGCAAGCGCAAGGCACTTTCCCTCGAGCAAAAGCTGGATGTTCTCAACGCAGTCGACAGGCAGCCAGCGCGGAAAAGAGTCGACATCGCCAAGGATCTTGGTCTGCCACCCTCGACGCTTAACAGCATCGTCTCGAAGCGTGCCGAGATACAAGGGAATGCCGCGCTCTTTGGCCCGAAAGCTAAGCAGGCTCGTGGCGCCAAGTATGGAAACCTCGACGAGTCGCTTCTTGCTTGGTTTAAACAAGCTCGCGCTGCCGGTGTTAACTTCGACGGCAGCATTTTGCGCAAGAAGGCGATGGAAATAGCCGACCGACTGGGCATCAGTGACTTTGCGCCGTCAAATGGCTGGATCGACCGTTTCCGGAAGAGGCACGGCATCGCGTATAAGACGGTATCCGGGGAAGCAGCAAGTGTAAACTTGGAAACAGTCGACGATTGGAAGGCCACACTATCTGCCATAATTGAGGGGTATGAGCCTCGTGACATTTACAATGCCGACGAAACGGGTCTTTTCTTTCGGGTGCAGCCATCCAAGTCGTTAAGCCTGAAGGGCGAAGCATGCCACGGAGGCAAATGCAGCAAAGAACGATTGACAGTGCTCCTTTGCTGCAACATGGATGGCTCGGACAAGCTGAAGCCATGGGTAATCGGAAAATACCGAAACCCACGGTGCTTAAAGAACATTTGCCTGCTGCCATGTCACTATAGAAGCAACAGTCGTGCATGGATGACGGGTTCTTTGTTCGAAGAATTTTTTCGTTACTTGGACAACAAGATGGGCTCCCAGTGCAGGAGTGTTGTCCTTTTTCTGGACAATTGTGCTGCCCACCCGAGAGACGCGTCATTTCTTCGGAACGTTAAGCTTGTTTCTTTTCCTGCAAACACTACAAGCCACTTGCAGCCGTTGGATGCCGGCGTCATAAAGAACTTAAAGCACTCGAACAGGAAGTCCATCGTAAAGTGCTGTCTGGCGCCTATTGATCGCGGACAGCAGCCTACGATCGTTTCAATACTGGACGCTATGCACTACGTCGCTTCAGCGTGGACTGCAGTGAGCGCGTCAACTGCACAGCACTGCTTCGCGCGGTGTGGCTTTCGCATGGACGGCGGAGAGGAAACTGCCACGGAAGCTGAAGAGACGGAAGCAGCCTCTCATGATCAAGAGCTGAGTGAAGCTTTGAATGCGCTGGGTGCCACGGGAGTCATGTATGACGACTACGTCGCCGTGGATGCTGCTGTCATGACGTCCGAGTGTCAGAGTATCGCCGAGATCGTTGCAGACTCTGTCGCGAGTGAAGCCTCAGACTGTGATGATGATGAGGAGCACGAGCCGCATGATTCCAAGGAGTTGGCGGACCCGAGCTTTGGAGAAGCCGTCGCGGCTCTGGACCTCCTCCGCAGGTACGTCGCACCTCAAAGCGACGCTGAGAGCAATGCGGCTTTCCAGGCCATCGAGAAATGCATGGTGTTTTCCAGCGAGCGGAAAAAACGGCAATCGACCATTCTCGATTTTTTTAAGACCTAAGCTCACTTGATGTCGAAATAAATTGTTTCAAGGCAAAGCTGCACTGTTTTCATTAATTTTCGGACCTTTCCTCACTGTTGCGTTTTCCCGGCTGTTACGTTTTTTTTTCGCGGTCCGGTGAAAAACGTATGAACGGGGTTCCACTGTATTAGGAGTAGCCAGGAAGTACACGCTATCACTATCTAAACCAAGTAGTACTAGTCACGGCAGGTATAGACCACGAGACAAAATAGCAGAAGAATAAGAATGGACTAGAGGGCATTAGGCTGTCACGCACAACTTATGAACAGCATCTTAATAATACTCCTGAAAAGAAAAATACTACATAAATACTGATCTCAAAGCAGTATACTCAACAATGAGGTTGAAGCCTGGAGACTAATCACAAAAGCTGACAATGTGGCAAAAAACAGCATACGGAGCAATGGAAATAAAAGTGATATGTGCAATGTCAAGGGCCTAATAGAAAGTGTGGAAGTACAAATGCAAGTCGATATTCTAACAGATTAAAGGAAGTGAATGTGAGCCAGCAGAAGTGATAGCCAGTGGCCTCTTAAAGTAACACAGTTGATGTTCAAGGCGCCAAACAGTGACGAGCTTGGGAATTTTACTGGGATAGGGCAACTGCAGCTGCTGCAAGAAGGGGGCGTTTAGAGATTGTTGAGAGGCTTCTGTCCTGCAATGAGCATAATTCAGCTGATGATGACAGTGATGATGACAAATACTACAACAATAAAAATTAATGGTACATGTGTCACAGTTTTCTGCTGCAAAGGTTTCTCTTCCTCGAGTCAGTGCTTTTTCCTTTCATTTAAAAGCAGTTTAGACTGCTCTGTCACATATCAAGCATCTGTGAAGTGACAGAGCACTGAAGCCATGCACATGTCTTTTTCAAATAATGCACCACTGCCACAAACCCATTTATGGTGTCATGACCACTCAGCAAGAAATTAAGTATGTGTCGGTGTCAACAGGGCCCTCTGGTATGAGTCAAGATGGCACGTGAGATGGCACCACTCCATCACATTTTGAACAAGCTGGCCATTCTGCACACTGCAAGCCACAGTCATCATCATGAACAAAGCATCAGTGCCTTAATACAGTCAAACTTAAAGGAACCGACCACTGACTGAAATGTATCATGAGATCATGGCGGAAATGAAAAGATCATTGTTTCATAAGAATTGAACACTGGAATATGGAAGAAACAAGGTTTTGTTGTTTTAATTTCGCACTGAAAAATAGCATAAAAATCCATCTTGCGGTGAAACCTGCCATTATCGGTGTATCCCACCACGTGACGACATCTCAATAAAATATTACTGATTTTTCTTCAAGTGTACAGTGTTTTTTTTTTCTTTCAGGAGTGTTCGCCATGTTTTATTATAGCTTACACTCTCTCAAGTGCGCCATTCAATGAAAGCTCCCTTTATATCAGCGCTTTTATTCATACCATACCATGTGCTTTTATTTTTTGTCACTAGAAGGAGCCACAGTGTTTTAAGTTTCTTGGATGGAGTGGGAACCACGGTCCATTAAAACTTTTGGTTTCGTCTGGGTTTAACATCTCAAAGGGACTCATACCCTTGTCACACGGCATTCCTCGAAGGCATTTCCAGGAAGGGCGCTTCTTTTCACTAAATGAGCGAGAGCTCAAAACAGCAGCAACACAGCTGCAAGGTGCAAGCCAAAGGTGAAACGGTCGTTGAGACTTAGCACCCTCTGCTGTGCATGAGGTGGCTGAAGTGAGAGTTTTAAAATTAAATTTGGGTATTCTGTTCATTCGTTGAGCTCAGACATTTTTAAGAATTCTTATTGCTTCCTTAAAACAACTGCAATAGCTACTCTCATCAGCAGCAGGATTTGTGTATTGCTTTGGCCACCAGGGGCACTTGCTGTTGTTGCAACAATTCTACTGCCTTGAAATCTGAGCATAAAATATAAACAACCATCCCAAAAGCAAAACCAGACAAACCTTTTCTATATTTATAATGCTTTTTCAAACATAGATTTTTTTGTCTTTGTTTTTACTTTTTGACGTCAGGTGGCACTGCGATTGCAGGATCTCGAAGGCTGCACCTTTGGGCTCCAAAGGTCTCGGATGGGTGCCTTTGTCCCCAAGGCCCTTAGCGACAAAGGCGCAACATTTGTACCATGTAGCTGTCGAGGGTGTTGTTGCGGGCTAGTTGGTTTGACATGGTTGAAAGGAAACAGCGCAAACACAGGACGAAGAGAGAAACGTACAACACAGGCGTGTTGTATGTGTGTGTGCACCTTTCAAATAAACACCAGTTGTAAGTTGTACATTCCCCTCTTCGTCCTGTGTTTGCGCTGTTCCCTTTCAACCATGTAGCTGCACTCTTTAGCCTTTGAACCTAAGGACCTGATTCTCAAAGGCCCTTACAGTGCCAGTGTGACAGGAGTATTGGGGTACAAGGGATAGCGTAGTAGAGGGCTCTGAATTATTTTGACCAACTGGGGTTCTTCAACATTCTTTAGCTTCTTTAAAGAAGCTAAGCAACTTTCTCAAACTTTTGCAGCTGACGAATTTTTACCAATCTGGGGCAAATTTTCTTTCAAGCTGCAAAGATTAAAAAAAAATACATAGCTTTTCTTTGTAGTATATGGCTGAGCTCAAGTGGATGTTAGTGGCAACATCACTCCTTTGAAATCTACTCAACATTGCAGGATTGTCTTAAATGCCTTGGACAGGAATAAATTCTGTGAAGATATAAACTCAGCCTTATCAAATCACACTGAATCCTGAGGATGGTTAGGCAGGAGAAAGATGGGAACTAAAAAGCAAAACACTTCAGGCACAGCATAGTGCCGAAGAGAAACAAGCCCCAAACAATGCATAACTTCCTGCCAAAGGTTTACACTCAGTTCACAGAAAAAGCATTGAGAGTTTGATGAGGGCTTGCAAGCCATCAGCTTTTGTGAGCATGCATGCAAAGATGCCATCACAGACTTGAGTGCAACTACAAATCTTGAGGACAAGGCATTGTGGTATCACTGCCAGCAAATATGTATCAGATAATAACACAGACTGATGATGATGATGTGCCAAAGCTCAACCAGACAACAGGTTCAGTCAGCATCCCAAGGCAGTCTGCCAGCTCCCATAATGGAAAATGGAAGTAAGGAGGCAACAAGTTTTTCGTAATGTACCAGATGTGACCAACATCATTCTTGAGAAAAAGCATCCAAGAAAAATATGTTTTCCATTGAAAAATAAATTCTTATTTTGTTAAGTGCCTTGCTATGTTTTTTGCCTGACAAAGTCCCCAATTCTCACACTTAAATTTGTTGTCCCTTTGGACTTCCTCAAAATTGGTTTACAACAACAGCACTTTCCGTGGCAGCAATGGTCACTTGCAACCATGACGTATATCTGGAGCCAAAACAAGTGCTAACGTTATTGCACTCATTCTAACATGAAGTGCATTCTTACACTGAGAAATTTAGCCTTACTTCAAGAAAGCTTTGTTGAAGTCAAATAAGTTTGTGTCTTTGCTGGGAAAGTTTCAGTTGAATTGTTATCCATCAATGACCAGGTATAAAAATACACTCTCATAGTGTAACGTACACCAAATTAGCACAGCATTTGTTGCAGTGTTCTTTGACTGCGTATAGAGGCACCAACAGGTTCACATAAAGCACACAAGAAAGTAACCACCACACTTGCCTTGCTGGATTCATCTTCAGGGTAGCGCCAATAGGAGAGGCGGTTCTCTGCCAACACACACCAACGTCTGTGCCAGGCCCCAAATCCTCCTACTTCTTCAAACATGGACTGAAAAAAACATGCAGGGCAATTCATTTGAAGTTATTATCGCAGAGATATGTTTCATCATCAACCTGACTGCGCCCACTGCAGGACAAAGGCCTTTCCCTTGTCTCTCCAAATAACCCTGTCCTTTGCCAGCTGCACCCACACTATGCCCGCAAACTTCCTAATCTCATCCTACTTTCTGTCGCGCTCTCCTACTCTTGACTTCTCTTGGAATTCATTCCGTTACCCTTAAGGACCAGCGGCTATCCTGCCTACGCATTTCATGCCCTGCCCAAGCCCATTTCTTCCTCTTGATTTCGACTAGGATGTCATTAACCCGTGTTTGCTCCCTCACCCACTCTGCCTGCTTCTGGTCTCTTAAGTTACACCTATCATTTTTCTTTCCATAGCTCCCTGCGTTGTCCTTAACTTAAGCTGAACCCTTTCGTTAGCCTCCACATTTCTATGTTCAAGTTGCACTAACATACCTTGATTTTTTTTCGTAAGGGAATTATACAAACTATGAGTGAATTTTGTACAAATGAGATGTACTCATTTGTACTCCCAAATGTCCTTTATTATAAGAGCCATTTTTATTAACATACAGAAAGTAGCTTTCACTTACCAGGAAACCTCGAAGCTCATGGTGATGTTCAGGTCTTAGCATCAGCTGCATCAGCAATGTTCCTTCAAGGGGCGAGTGAGGAGGAACCTAGCAGAAGTAAGGAGAGCAGAGATTTGATTGAACCCAATTTTTGCACATTCACTCCCTGTTTTGCATGTAAGGATACTACAAAGCTGAAGTAAAAAATTACTTGGCACTTTAAAGGGGCAGCAAAGAGAGATATAACAGAAACAGGACATCGCATTAGGCATATTATCTCTTGGGAACACTACTCAGTATTTTTTCTGCACAACAATGTGCCTGTGTTGCTATGAAAATAGCAAATGAAGTCCTTAATTTCTTCAGTCATTTACACACACCCCCCTTCCCCTAAAGTGTGGGTGGTGGTACATTTTTCTGACATGTATTCCACTGAGCTGTCAGCAATCAGAGAACATGAGCGAAAATGAAAACACTTGACCAGCCAATCATACGGTCCCTTGTTGCAATATTAGTGAGTAATAGCTCCAGCTATTAATAATAGCTGTTTACAGCAAAGCCATCTGCTCAAGACGTGGCAACCTCACTATTCAGAAAGAGCATGAATGAACCAAAGAGCTTGTACTTCGTTTGTGCTTCTGAAGTTGCTACGTACAATGACATCACACAGGCCACCAGGGCAGCATGCGAACAAATTTCGCATCTTGGTATTGCAGCCGAACCTCAATGTAACGAACATGGATATTACAAACCATAAACTACATTGAACTCATCTTAACTATTTTTAACAAACACATGCAATTTTTATTTTGTATACAGAAAGCAGTTGGTCATTAAGCAGATGTATCGAGCTTCCTAGTGCCAAGCGATGCTTGCTGGTATGACAGAAGGCAGGCTTCGCTGCACTACACAAGTGACTGGTGATGCGGCAAGTGTTCGCGCCATGGTTCACACCTTATCTTGCACCATTGTTCCTCTCACAAGTTGTTAACACTTGAGTGGAATCTATAAGCACGAGGATGGCACGAGGCGACCAGTTTTATAAGCGTACTGTTCCACATGCCTCACGTTCATAGCATAAGCTTCACTGTAAACAACTTGTGACATGAAGTATAGGTAAGCTATGTACTTTATTCTTTTAACCAAAACACCAATAAACATCTGTAAGTAAAGAAAATATGAAATGAGTTAAAACCGAAAAGCACTGGTTTCTGGGCATGCTAACGTTAGCCGATAACTACTTAAGCCAGGAAACTTTCCTACCACTTTCCTTTTCAAAGCACACAAATGCTGAGGAGGCACTCAAAAATGTACCACCACTTTTTAAGTCCATATCGACAAGAATATCACTGTAAGCCTTCATTCATCTCCTCCTTCAAAGAGTGCAGTGGGCATAGCCAAGCACATAAGCGCAAGCAACCGACTCGATTCGAGGAAAGTGCTTTGTCATTAGTAGCGAATTTTACTCGATGTATGGAACCATTCTTTTTAATCTGCGGCGAAGAAAGCTGGAGGCACAAGGGCCAGCTGTCTCAGCAGAGAGTACTGGATCACTGCTTTCACGAGGAGCTGCCAGAAACTGTGGCGTAAGTTCAGCACTCTCTAGCATTCATTAGGTCTCGGACAAATGTGCCTCTCCACAGTGGGGCCCCCCATGATGTTCTTTTACCAGGCTCTTTCTAAAGTTGTGAAGCATCAGCTTCCAATTTTGCTTTTTCTCAAGAGCACTGATGCTATCAGAGAAAGGAGCCAGAAGCTGAAAGCACTCGTCTAAACTCTAGAATATTCGAATATTCTTGATAGAATAATAGAATATTCTATAACGACGTCGAATGATGCTAAAATTTGGGAAAAAAATCTCTCATTACTTTCTAATAATAGTCACCTCAGGTGCAGTGCCTTCAATGACTACATTGGATTGACAAAATTTTTTATTATATACTTCAACTACATCAAACTATTTTATGACTGTTTATTTCTGTTTGATACGACGTTAGACTGTATTTACCTACTTTCCTACTTCAATGGTACTTTCTGCCAAGGTAATGCTGCACGTGAAAGCGATAGGCCAATCATGGCAGGTGAAGTATATACCTGATAAAGCACATTGCCAGAATTATCAAAGGACGTTGCCCCATGCATTTCTCTTAAGTAAAGTAAGCCTGGCCAGACTTAGCATTTCCCTTTAGTGCCCTTTTATGACAACAGTGTCCTCATCAGAAGTTTTCAACCTCTTCTGGTAACAGGTCAAGAAAAAAAAATTAACACACAGGCTGCATTCTAAGCAATTTCATGTATTAAATGTGCAAAGTACCTTTTCAAGGTTGAATTTGGAACGTCGACAATTTGCCACAGTTAACTGCAAGGAACCAACAAGTCCAAAGCTGGGAGTCCTCAGAGCTGACCCAGATGGAGCACAAACTGCACAACACATCAAAGAAAGTTTAATAGTTCTTGCCAAGGAATTAGCAAAAAACACATTAAGCACTGATTAATACTGAATGTAAGCACTGCAGAAATGCAAAGTGAAAGTACACTTCATCAATGCCTTCACTGCTGATGAAGCTTATGATGTTATGAGAGTACTTCATCAGATGGCAGTGTGTCTGTGCCACTGTGCTGGCATAGACACGGGTAGCAGGAAACAAGGTATGAGGGTAACTGCCCTCGGCAGAGTATTTGCCATGCTGATGCAGCCATGCTGTTATGCATTCGTTTTCCGTACATGTAGCACCTACTAGCACACATGGGTAGTGATAAGCAAAAATAGGTATCACACAGAAGATTCGTGTGTAGCACCTAACTGTGTTGCCTGCACATAAACAAGTTCCAAGGGTGCACAGGCTCCCACGTGGTGATGTTTTCCTGAATGCATTGAACACGTCTTGCTTACTAATTATAGTACTTCAACCTGCATTGGGGTGTGCCAATCTTTTCGGCGGCACCACAGATAAATTCTGTGAATTTCAAGCGCTATTTCAAAAAAGAATAATTTCAAGCAAGTGGACATACCGCATTTACTCAAATGTAACGCGACTGCGAATGTAATACTAGAGATGATTTTACATGCTGTCCAGTGGAAAAAAATAAAACCACGAATGTAACGCGAAGCTTAAAACAAAGTACCTTTAATAGACATTGTGGCCGACATGTTTATTCATCTTTCTCGCTTTCAGACGCCGAGTTCTCGGAAATGGAGTCCTCCTTTTCGCTATCGAAGTCTCCCGGTAACTTCTGCCGCATCAATGTTGTTCGCCACAGAGAAAATTCATTCCTAGTCATGAACGTTTGGGCCCACCCATGAGATGCTCTGAACGTCCCATCTCCCATGCAACGCCTCTAACTTTCCAATGGATCAGCTCGATACTGACCCCCATGAGACGGTTGCGCTGCTCGATAATAAAGTCCGCCACTTTTTTCTCCAGCTCGACGTGATGGCCGTGGCGAAGCCCACGAAATACTTTGCGGTTGGGCTCACATTTAAAAAGCCCCTCCTGCTGCAGCTGCCATATGCGGATGGTTGACTCGTCGAGATCAAGTCTTCGATCTGCCGCAGAATTCCCAACCTCGTTAGCCAACAGGATCGCTTTTCTCTTAAAACATTGTATGTATATGCACTGAATCGTATGCACTCAATCAATCAATAAATACACGGTGAGCGATGACACGACGACGCGTTGAGCGCGAGGTCGCAACGAACACAAAAAAATGGCAGAGAACAACACTTTGACTTTGGATGGATGAGGATTTGGCTTCTGTGGTATCTATGTTGCCAGCATAAGGTCGCAAAACTGCAAAAACCAAAACCAGGCTGATTGCTTTGAAATGACTGCACCGCGGCACTGGTTTAGGACAATCGAAGTGTGGTATTCGATTAACGTGAGGGTAGACTTTAAGGGGAAAAAATCTGGGAAAAAACTTTCGTTACCTTCGAGTAAATACGGTACATCACACTAGCCATTGAAGACAGGAAAGTGACCAAATAATCACTCCTCAGTAGAATTTCCATGCACAGAATGCACCTCGTAGCTACTTTGATTTTACTTTCTGTTTGTTGGGTATACAGTATAATCTCAACGATATGATTACAGCTGATACAAATTTCTTCCTGACCGAAATGCTTTGTGTAGAGTCAGAGGAATTTTGGATGTCCCGAAGACTCCTCCACAGAATCACGGAATGATATGAATGCGAAAGCCAGAACTGTACCCATGAGCACTAATGCTGTCTAAATATCACAAGCACTACAAGCACAGAGCGGTGGCACACAGCCATAAATAAATCTCGGCAGCTGGAAACAGATCTCCATGAATGACTTTCCGGTGCTCCAGCATATATACCTAGTTTGTTTACTTTTTGACAATATGAATTTTGGGAGATGCAAATAATTTTCACTACCCAGTGAGATTCATACCATTAAGATTCTACTGAATTTCACTATCTATTTATTCACAAACAGGAGCATCAACCTGCGCGCCCTATACATTTGCAAGCGATTACATTATCCTGCAATAATTTTATGTCAGCACACGTCTTCATTGCACATTACTAACACCTAGTCACAATTTTTACATAGTATCCATCATGTATACTAATGCACACTTTATTTTTATATAAAACACTATATCACATTGATATTACACCGATATATAATGCACATTGATATATATGTTATCAATGTTAGACAGCACATTAGGCAGCATGCAGCATTCTCAAATGGCAGCCACAGACACTGACTGAGCTAGTATGGTATGGTATGGTATGGTATGGCATGGTATGGTACTGTACGATATGGTAGGGGATACGGTACAGTATGTGGGGTTAGATTAATTTTCACCACTAGGGGTTCTTAGCACACCACAGTACATGGGCATTGTTTTGCATTTCACCTCCAATGAAATCTGGCTACCACGGCTGGGATTCAATCCCACGACCTTAGGATCACTAGCCAAATGCTACAGCCGCTCAACTACAGTTGGTTTAAAAAGTTTGTTATGCACTAAAATATTATCCATCCTGGTTTAACTGTTCAGAAACACCCATGACAAGATAGACACGACATTGGCATGATCTTACCAGTTGCAGGGGAGAGAGCTGACTTGCTGACACTCCCTTTGCTGCTGCCTTTAGGCGTGAGTTTGTGTTTGCCGTCCTGCATTGACATTACATGAACATCAATGTTTAGTGGAAGAAGCAACAGAGAAGTAAAGATACAATAGCACCATGAGCTAAATGGGCATTATGATGACAGGTATTAGTGGAGAGCCGTTACTCTAAGATTAGAATGCAAAGTTAACAATTGCGGCAAAGGTTTCCAAGTACATTAGGGGTATTCAAAGATTTAAAAGCGATCAATCAAGGCCACAGCATACTGTACAAGATTATAAGTCATAGAAATACAAAAAAGTGGCTTTATTAATAAAATACTACACCAAAAGCACTATTTCTTTTGGCACGTGGTGTTCTAAACCTGCATGTCAGCTGTGAGCTAAGAAGGATGCCGTAACTGAAGACTCGAGACTAATTCCAATCACGGTGAGCTTTTTAATGTGCACTGATTTTCACACAGCACAAGGGCATTCTTGCATTTTACCTCCGAAGAGAGGCGGCCACCAGAGCTGGGATATGACCCCAGGACCCTGGGCTCAGCAGCCAGATAGCAAGGCCATTGATCCACTGTAACTGGCATTATGAAGGTATCTAGCAAGCTACTCTTTACCATGTTCCCTGACTTTTACATGTTTTCCGTGACTATTTTTCCCTGATTATGTAGCTACAATCAAAATCATTTCCTGATGTGGCCAGCTTAGCCCTTGCATATTGGTTACCCTCAAACTGTATGCTCCAGTGGTAACAGGCCTATAAATGCTGTTGCATTTCAACTAGTAGGAATCAGTCCAGCGATTTTGGCAGCAGTTCTTGTTCTCAGAAGGAAAATGGTGCCTGACTGATTTGGGTGTAGATTTGGGAGTTTGTTAAAATTATGCTCACAGGTTTTCGTGATGCTTTATTGGCTTACAAGAGTAGTGACGTCTGATGGCATTACACGGGCTTTCACAAGAGGATCAGACAACTTCGGTCGGAGAACTTTCATGAAATTCTCCTAATGATGCATTTGTTCATTGTACCATAAGAAATTTTTGCTTAAAGCTTTTGTTGTGTATAGAGGGCACTACTGTTAGTAGGCGTCACGAGCACCATCTACATTCATCTGTATATATACATTGGTGGTTGGAATAAACGGGAAATTTGGTGGCACGCCGCCCCCCATGGAACATCGCGTCTTTCTTCACTCTGGCGTCGATACCTCGATGCCACCACATACTGGCGCAGTCGACAGTCGATGGCTTCACGTTTGGGCATCTTGACTATAGCACTGTGGCTAGTCACGCACAGGAGGCGTGTCAGGCGTGATGGATTCATTAGCGCTACCGCCAGTGGCCCTTTTTCTGGAAGTGCCTGGACAACCGCCTGTACCTTGGCACCAGTAGAAGGAGGACTTCGCGAATTTTCTACAAGCAACAGGACTGGACGAGAAGTCACAGGTTCGGAAGAGGGCCATCCTGCTACAATATCTAGGTGTTGAGGGTCGTCGGGTTTTTCGCACGCTGACTCCAGAACCGAAGACTGCGAGCGCCGCATCGGATTTGCTCGGCCAGAAGTCGGAGCAAATGAGTGCTACTGCGAACGTTTATGATGAAGCACTCGGCCTACTGGAACGCCATTTCACAAGTACTGTGAACGTCCTCGTTGAGCGTCGCAGGTTCAAGCTGCGACGGCAGCTCCCAGATGAACCGATACGCGACTACGTCACAGCTCTCTGACAATTGGCGAAGACCTGCGACTTCGGCGACTTTCTTGAGGCAGCTTTGCGTGACAAGGTTGTCAATGGCATTCGAAGTATAGAATTATGGAATTGCGACAGAAGCTGCTGTTTAAAGGGTCGAAACTTACGCTGGATGAGGCAGTCAACATTCTGCGGGCGTATGAAGAGGCATCAGACGGCATCCGACTGTATGAGGATGGTTACGACGCTTCCCGTGTCCAGCGAGTGATAGAGGCAAAATGTCAACCACTGAGGGGCGGTTCCTCAGGTTCGTCAGGTCCGTTGCGCAGGTGTTACCAGTGCGGCTCAGCAGGACACCTGGCCAACTCGCGGGTATGCAAGGCGCGTGGGAAGCATTGCGCAAGGTGCCACAAGATTGGGCATTTCCAAGTAGTATGTGAAGGCCGTGGAGAAGTAGAAGTGCGAGCTATTCGAGATGAAGACTGCACGGGGGTGTTGGGTGTGCTGACAGTGACGCAGGCGAAACGGGGGACTTGTGTGCGTCGAGGACGAACCAGTTCAGCTGCTGATAGACACTGGCTCAGCTGTGTCCATTTTACCACATCACAAACAACAAGAAAAGTTCGCCTGCCGATTTGCTTTGGGTCCTGCTGTAGCGACGCTGCGGGACTTCTCTGGCAAAAGGATTCCGGTCATCGGTTGCTTAGTGGCCAAAACTAGGCATGGGAGTGTGTCGGCCAACGTTCGGTTCCACGTTGTTCTACAGGGCATGGCGTTATTGGGTTTGGACGCAGTGCAACAGCTGCGGTTACGCATTGATGGAGCATCGTTGGCATGTCTGCAGACAACGGCGAGCACCGGGTCACTACCCCCCGAACTATGCGAGTTCTCTTTTCTTTTCGCCGACAAATTAGGCTTGGCGAAAAGTGTAGTACATGAAGTGAAGCTGCATGCCAATGTGAAGCCCGTGAGAGCGAAGGTTCGGCGCCTGCCTTTGTCACCACGAGAGCAAGTTTCTAATGAGCTAGCAAGGTTGGAACAGGAAGGCATCATTGAGCGTGTGAATGCCTCGGAGTGGGTGTCGCCGGTTGTTGTAGTGAAAAAAAAGGATGGACGGATCCGCCTGTGCGTAGATTTGCAGGAAGCAAACAAAGCAGTAGTGGCTGATGGGTTTCCACTACCTCATACTGAAGAACTCTTGAATGAGCTGAATGGGGCAGCATAGTTTTAAAAATTGGACTTGGCATCCGCATACTACCAAGTGGAGTTGGCTGAAGGCAGCCAAGAAATAACGTTCGTGACGCATGAAGGACTGTTCCGTTTCCGCAGAGTATGTTTTGGCCTCGCCTCGGCCCCGGCTGCATTTCAGCGGATGATGCAGGATATTTTGAAGGGTTGCAAAGGAGTCCTGTTTTACATTGACGATATCATTGTTTTCGGCAGGACAAAGAGGGAACAGCTGGACCACTTGCGTGAGGTTTTGCGACGGATTGCTAAGGCTGGCCTGCAACTAAACAAGAAATGTGTGTTTGAGGTGCAAGAACTATCATTCTTGGGCCACCATGTCAGTGCTAAAAGGCTAAGGCCCCTGAAGTCGAAAGTTAACACAATTCTTTGTGCACAGCCACCGACTGATGTGATTGGTCTCCGTTCTTTTTTGGGACTTCTGGGGTATTATACTCGTTTTATTCCACACTATGCAGAGGAAGTGGAGCCATTACGGCGTCTTCTTCGCAAGAGCCAGGAATTCTGCTGGGACCGGAGCGCCGAGGACAGTTTCTGCAAGGCCAAGGCGCTGCTGGCATCGTGCGGGGCCGTGGCCATGTTTGACAGGGCGCTACCTGTACAGGTGACGGCTGATGCCTCGTCCTATGGGCTAGGGGCTGTGTTGCAACAAGTCGTTGATGGGGAGTCGCGCACAGTGGCATTTGCATCCAGGACTTTGACACCACAAGAACATAGGTATTCTACAGGAGAACGGGAAGCATTGGCATGCCTATGGGCTTGCGAGTACTGGCATGTGTATTTGTGGGGCCGAAAGTTCATTCTAAGGACCGACCATGAGGCACTGGTGACTTTGCTATCCGGCAGTGGCACAGGACGGCGCCTGCTTCGAATAGAAAGGTGGTGTGCAAGGCTCATGCAGTACAACTTCACTGTACAGTATACAAAGGGCAGAAACCAATGTGGTGACGGATGCACTGTCTTGGTTGCCTGTGCCGTCTGTGGAAGGTGAGCCTTTGGAGGAGGTAGTCGCTGTGGTATCAAGTGTGGTTACGAAAAGTCAACTACAGGAAGCAACAGATAATGACCCAGTGTTGCAGGAGGTGATGCAGTACATCATGTCTGGGTGGCCAGAAAACAAGGAGCTCACAGGAAAGCTCTTGTTGTTCACACGCATTCGGGATGAACTTTCTGTTGTGGAGGGATTGCTGCTTCAGGCGGAGCGAATAGTGCCTCCAGCGAATCCCGTATCCAAGTTTGTTGCAATTGCTCACGAATCTCATCCGGGCATTGTCAGGACAAAGCAACGGCCGAGAGTGTTGTACTGGTGGCCTAGAATGGATGACGATGCGGAAAATGCTATCAGAAGCTGTGCAGTTTGTAAACCGGCAGACAAGTCTTCAAAAACTAGGACAGCCCCCCTGCAGCCAGTACCATGGCCAGAGAAGCCATGGGATAAGCTGGGAATAGATATTGTGGGGGCCCAATGGAACGAGCACCGCCCGACTGCAGGTTTGCAGTAACAGTCGTGGATTATCACAGCAAGTGGCTTGAAGTCTTTTTTGTTTCATCTATAACTGCACAGTCAGTAGTCAAAGTCTTGCTAGGGCTTTTTGCACAGGAAGGGTACCCAGGGAGTGTGGTCACAGACAATGGACGTCAATTTATCTCCACATATTTTAAGGAATTTTTGCAAAATGGGGGCGCTGAGCATTATGTGACATCGTTGTGTTACCAGCAGTGCAATGGCCAGATCAAACAACTCAATCGTGTTCTGAAGGAGTATGTACAGACTGCATCAATGGAGCGCAGGCATTGAGGGAAGCTATCCTGGAATACCTGAGCGTCTACAGGGCTACGCCACATGCTGCAACAGGGTTGTCTCCAGCGTTCTTGCTACACGGAAGGCGACCTCGAACTCGGTTGGATGTCGTTGGCCTCCCAGGAGGAAGATTCTTCGATGAGCCAGTGGCGCACATGGCAGACTTGTGACAGTGGGTCAAGAACCGGCAACAACGAGTGAAAAGCTACACGGATGCAAAACGAGGTGCCAGAGATTCCACCATCAACACAGGGGACTTTGTGAAGATACGGAGGGATACTGGCACGAAAGGTGAGCAGAAGTTTTCCTTGCCATTGGAGGTGAAGAAGCGTATAGGTAGGAATTCATTTTTACTATCAGACGGAAAGAAATGGAATGTGTCAAAGTTGACAGTAGTTGCCCGGGGAGGTCAGCAAGATGCACGGACGTTGGTTGAGAAGGTGAAGGGGCATCATGGAGGAGCGGTTGATCTGGAGACGGATCTGTCCTACTTTGAGTCTTCTGCAGGTACTGGGAACACGACCTTGGTGGCAGCAGACACTACAACAGCGGCTGATGATTGTCCTGAGATGGTACTGGATGCAATGCAGGTTGAAACAAGGCATCAGGAAGCTACATCAATCGTTGGTACAGAATGTGAAATGCATGATGGGCAGCAGACAGAACATAGCCAACAGCAAGGAAACACTTTGCGGAGGGAAAATGTGGCTGTGGAAGTGCCGCGTAGATCTCAGCGGCAACGGGCAGTGCCCGCATGGTACCGGGACTATGTAACCTGAATTGCTTGTTGTGTCTTATTTTTTTTTTTTTTGAGCTTGCCTGAAACAGTTTGGGACTTTTAGCTTGCATTTCTTTTTCTTGTCATTTAGGGGAGGAAAGATGTTGTGTATAGAGGGCGCTACTGTTAGTAGGTATCACGAGCACCATCTACATTCATCTGTATATATATACATCGGTGGTTGGAATAAATGGGGAATTTGGTGGCACGCCGCCGCCCATGGAACATCGCGTCTTTCTTCACTCTGGCGTCGAGGTATCGACGCCACAACAGCTTTCAACAAGGGACCTTTCAGGAATAGAGATGCCTCAGGCTGGTTGGTTCCTGATCGGTGTAAAGCACCCTTTTTTTTCACCGCCTTTCCACTGCAGACACCCTTTGTTCATTATGATGCCCCTTTCGAAAAAAGCATTGCAGAGGGGTAAGCACAAGCGATTTTCACAAGTTGCACCTTTCGATGACCTTGGCATTATAGCTTTAACAACAGGGCAACTAGACCGCATCAGTTTTAGTTTCTGCATGGCCTACGAGATCGACGCAGCCTGAGAGCAAGCTTTCCAGAACAACTGATGGCATGATAAAGCAGCATGGTGCCTCCCATGAAAAAGCCGAAAGTGCACAATTTCCAATTGCCAATGCATGGTTCTGGCTTCTTTCACAGAAAATGCTTCTGAACTTTGTAACATATACTGAAGCAGAGTAGCAATCAGTACAGAACACATAACAAACCAGTATACACAGTGCTCACTTCATGGCCAGAGAGAAAAAGACAGCTAAAATGGTTGGATGTCAGGCAGATGGTGAATTGTAAGGTTTTAATGCCTCGAAGTGGCTCAGGCTATGAGGGACGCCCCAATGAACGGCTTCAGATTAATTTATACCACCTGGGGTTCTTTCACATGCTGACATCACACAGCACACAGGCGTTTTGTATTTCACCTCCAAAAAAATATGCCCGCCGTAGCCACGATTGAACTCGTGACCTTGGGATCAGCAGCCAAAAGCCAAAGCCACTTTACCACTGTGGCAGGTCATAGGGTATCAAGGCTTATACATGTTCGAAGCACAAAGATTGTCATGTAAACGTGATCGGGTCACGTACTGGGCAATCATGTTAATTTCAGCCGGTCTGACTTTCGCCAATTTTTTGACAGCATCCTTGACAATTCCCTTATTTTACCAGATGCACAAAATCTCAGACAATTCCAGGTTTTCCAGGCCACTAGACAAGCTGTCATCATTTCTTTCGCATCTGTCATCACTAGTTTGCACAGTGCACAAGATTTCCTCTTGCCAAAGTACAGCCACCATCCACTTTTTTGGAATCTCTATGCACCATGAAAATGTCAGAAAAATCAGAATTTCGCAAAGAAAAATCACTTTACTTCAACTTGTGATTGTCAACATGGTGGAGGAAAGGGTCAGTAGTTTTGCGAACATTTTGAAGCTTTACTTGAATAAATCTTGACATGTGCCTTGTACACAGACTACAGGCGGCGACCGCTTTCCATTAGTTCAGCATTTGATGCTTGTACTGCCATCAGCATCTCGTGGGTGAACATACGGTGCGAGCCAAAGCACTGAGCTATGCCAGCTGAACAGA
This sequence comes from Amblyomma americanum, assembly GCA_030143305.2. Taxonomy (NCBI): domain Eukaryota; kingdom Metazoa; phylum Arthropoda; class Arachnida; order Ixodida; family Ixodidae; genus Amblyomma; species Amblyomma americanum. Next base: position 31,380 of record JARKHS020029684.1, read on the forward strand.
GGGCCACAAATGAAAAGATGAAGATGGCAATCAAAACGCCACTTGTTGTGTTGACACTGTCGCAATGAAAAATCAGGGCTGCATTGTGTTTTGTCACCGTTTCATTCTGCTCATCACCTGCATGGAACTGTATGCCTCCCAAAAGCTTCGCTGCTGCCTCTTCACATATTCCGAATTAAAGGAGTGGCCATGGAGGAGTTCCACGAACTGTGGCTACTATTCAAGTTTGTGTAGCAGACGACAAGCAAGAATGGCGTTCCCAGCCACGCGAGGGCAATGTGCCAACTAGCAGAAAAAATCATCCCCATCACTTAAGAGGCTCCATGTTAGCTTGAACCCCACTTTGTTCAAACCTATTTTCAGTCCCTCTTCAAGTTTTCCACTGCGCACAGTCGTCCGCTTCTAGTTTGAACGCGGCCTCGGGCAGCCTACGCTCCACGCAGTGCCTCTAGTGGGCGCCTGGTTAACCAGCACGCAGGCGCAGTGGAAGGCATAGGCGTGGCCTTCGCCATGTTGTCTGCTACAGCGCGCCAGCGCCACTAGATTGACCTCGCCTTGCAGTGAAATTCACTTTGGCACTGAGTGAACTAAGCGCCCGGAGGATTATCGCTTCCGAGAAAGCAGCTTAGAATCCCAGCATCTGCACATGGTTAAGACCTGCATCCACGGTGGCAACGGCTTTTTCTAATTGCTTATTGTTGCAATTGAGACGTAATTAAAGGCTGCTACAGAAAAAACTTCATCCAAATGTGAGTTGAAGTAGTTTACTCTGAGGCCACCACCATTACCTAGCTGCGATATTTTATAGATTCGAGCACTTCGTGCCCAGCAGCTGGGATAAACCGGCGACCCACAGGTGCTTTCATCCACTCAAAGTGCCATGCTGCAAAGTCAGTGCTGGATACTTTATACTCACTGGCAATACAGATGCAGGTGAGGTGAACTTTTTTTGATTTCGTAATTTAGCTGAACACAGAGTGGGCTAAGCACCTAGGGAGTTCCACAAATTTTTTAAAAGTAACGCTTGAGGCTTTTGAGCACCGCAGCATTCGTGTGGAAACAATTTTCAGTGGCCTCTAAGCTGGCCTTGGTTGCTACTCATATGCAGCCCCTGTTCTCTTCAGTGATGCGATTGGCCAAAGTCATTTTGGAGCAGCTTCTGGAGAAGCCAAAAGTGTGTCTTAGTGCAGAAAAGTGAGTGGTTGACGCAGATTATAGATATATGAAACAAAAAAAAACATAAGGGGGTGTATTTTTTAACTTGTTATGAATTTTTAAACTGGAAGATAATTTAACACCAAGCAGCATAAAAGACAACCACATGCTGCTGGAAAGACCCCAATCCATGAACTTTGCACCTCGTGTAACGTACTCTCTCAAATGAGGTGTGATGCTTGCTGCCACCCCAGCCCCCTCGCCCAAAGCCATATATCTAAATATCGGGCGTTTCTTTAGCTAATACATTTTTTTTAAAGCCATGAAAGATACATCAGTGAAGGTGGGTGCACGGGTAGACTGTTAGCAAGACTGGCATTCTGTCCATGATAGAGTGGAATTAAAAATAATTAGATGAAATTCATCATCATCATCAGCCTGACTACACCCACTGCAGGGCAAAGGCCTCTTCCATGTCTCTCCAATTAACCCTGTCCTTTGCCACCTGCGCCTACCCTATGCCTGCAAACTTCCTAATCTCATCTGCCCACCTAAGCTTCTGCTGCCCCCTGCTACGCTTAAATTAATTTAATTAATTCAATTCATAAGCTTTATAATTTTGGTCATATGGCAAAAGATTACACTTTAAAACTGATGGCCCTCAACAGTGAAGCCCAGTATCATGGTTCCATTCATCAAATCTTAAATACATGCTTCTGCGAATTCTTTTAAGTTGGCATTCCCACGCTGGACATAAGCACACCACATACGACCGCTTCTTTTTGACAGGACATAGAAGCGAACCCCAAAACTGGCGCCCAGTTTCCCCTCTTGGGTTGTGCACGGAGGTGAAAATCAACACCGGTGCAATTTGTGAACATTTACGGTGCGCCCTTGATCCCCACAACATGCTGCAGGCCTCCTTCACTTCACATTCTCACTACGCGGGCTGACAATGGGCCTGGTTAGCATAACCGCCTGCATATATACCGACCGATTTAAGGATTCTCAGAAAAATGAGGTTCTCCACTAGTGCCGCCTAACACAGATGTAAGATTACACGCTGCACCAGAGAATTTTGTTCTTAAGAAAATACGGACTTGTGGCCAGGCTTGGTGCATATCACTCGCGTTTTGTCATTATGTAGCAGCATGTAGCAGGCTTTTCGTTTGGCATAGTTTGGCGCAGTTTACCGCAATTGACGCAGCAATCACATCACATCACTCTCTCTTGCACCATCCATGAAAACAGATTTACACTTTTAAGCAATTGCTCTTCAGTTGAAGCCACACCGTGCTATCAGTTAATTGAAAAAGTGGCACTTTAGTGATAAGTCATCACTAGTGTGCAGCAAGCTTTCTAGTACTCACTGCAAAGTAGACTTCTAAACTAATGCCATCGGGTCATCCTGTTGTCTCTAGACGAGTGGTACTCTTTTCCCGAGCACATTCGGCAATTTGAGGCAAGCTGTTTGATAACAGTTGCACTGGCATGGGAGTAAACACTGCATCATCAGCGTCATCAGCTAAATGCGGCGTCATCAGTGGAATGAAGCTCTCGAGTTTTATCACTGCACTACAGCAAGGATACATATGTGCAGGAAAAGCCGTTGCTGCTGTGAACGCAGCTGTCAACCACACACAAAGACTGGGCTTCTAAGCTGCTGTGTCAGAAATGGTAATCCCCTGGGTGCTTGGCGCGCTCAATGCGAAAGTGAACTTCACCACAAGGCAAGCTCAATCCGGCAGTGCTGGCGCACTGTAGTAGATGACATAGCGAAGGCCATGCCTATGGCTTCCACTGTGCCTGCGCGCTAATTACCAGGCACCCGTGAGAGGCACTGCGTGGAGCACAGGTTGCCCCAAAAAAGTCCGAATAATCAAGCATGTTCAAACAGGTTAGGGGTCACGATTTTTGCTCGGCGACTGTATTTGACATTCCTGTGCCTGCAGTTGCAATTGAAATGGCATTCATGCTGCAGGAGGTACTGGCTTGGCTCAGAATCACTCTGATTTGGAAAGCATGTCAATGATGTTCTTGCTTATTTCAGATCATTGCATTACGACACACTTGCTTTAGATGCTGCCTAGTCCGATACTAATACCATGCTTACCTGCTTTCTTCAAAGGTCCAGTTACTTAGTTATATTAGTTACTTAGACATAAATGAATCCACTAATGTCTATTTGGTTGTTTGTTTCAAGTGCTATAACAGAAAATGTACATAGTTAATGTCACCAGATGCACTCTGGCATGCTATCTTTCATGTTCACTTAGGAGAGCAGAAAGTTGGGCTTGTTGGTTGAATGCATACTGAAGAAGTTGGCACGGAACAACGAGGACAAGCGAGCTTGTGTTTGTGACAAGCGTGTTTGTGTTTGAGTTTGTGACAAGCGTGTTTGTCTCGCTTGTCCTTGTTATTCTGCACCAACTTCTTCAGTTTCATGTTCACCTTGACTGAATGCTCTGTAAAACTCAATTCACTACACATAAAAGCATTTCCAGTTTCCAAATGCTAAACAATGAGATGCAGTTTCATCCACCTTTTTTTATTAAAAGTATTATCTACTTTTGGGGTATATTAAAAGCTGTTTTGCTCAAGCCCACTCCCCTCTCACAGTTCTTATTTTTGAAAGAAAAAAACAACAACTTAAATCTTGGAGATGTCAAAACTACAAGAATATTCTACATTTACCTTAACATCACAACCTATTTATTAATATGACAGTATTTAAGCTGTTGTTAAGGCAAAACCCTAGCATTTTCTGCCACGAAATTCAGCGATCGGTCAAGAGAGTGGTGGCATCACCAAGGTCACATGACATCAAGGAACCGATCATATGATGGCGACAAATTTCAAAAACCATCACCACCGGAGGAGCTGGGAGGCAGCAGCAGTTACGGCAATGCTACTGCAGAGGGAAAGCGTAGTAGGTGGCGTTGAGTGTCAGGTGGGCGGAGCACGTAATAAAAAAATTGCTAGTGGTTTAGCTATGGTTAACCCTGGTCAAAAGCAAAAAGCTGCATCTCTCTGGCTACGTTTGTGGTCAAGCGACTGGCAGTTTCCATAGATAGCCATACTGACACACATGCACTAGTAGGCATTTTTTTTATTTGTTAAACATCTTGCTTTCTTCGAAATGACATTAAAGGCGCTCACACAAGACAGTATATATTTAATATAGCTTCAGTGATATTTACAACTGTATAATTGCTTGTTGTATGCAGAGATATAGAACCAAATCCGGTTCCAAATGATGTGCAAGTCCTGCAGATAATTTCAGAAGGCCAAATTGAAAAAGAAATTGGACACGCCGCAGTGGCTCCGTGGTTAGGGTGCTGGGCTACTGATCTGGAGTACCCGGGTTCGAACCAGACTACGGCGGCAGGGTTTCGATGAAGGCGCCCATGTGCTGTGCAATGTCAGCGCACGTTAAAGATCCCCAGGTGGTAGAAATTATTCTTGAGCCTTCCACTATAGCACCTCTTTCTTCCGTCCTTCTTTCACTCCTTCCTTTATGCCTTCCCTCATGTGGTTCACCACCAAGATATGAGACAGATACTGCGCCATTTCCTTTCCCCAAAAGCCAATTTTCATTTTCAAAAAGAATTTGGTTTTTTGGGAAAGGAAATGGCACAATGTGAGACAGGGGTAATTTCCTTTCCTTAAAACCAACTTTTATTTCACTTTCCTTCCCTTAACCCCAAGGTTCCTGTGTCCACCGAGTTATCTGAGATGGGTCATTTTTAAGGGTGTGCGAATATTCCTAATTCTGAATACAAATTGAACATGTTTGATATTGGATTCCTATTCGTATTCGAGAAAGTGATATTCGAGAATTTCCGAATATTTGAAAATTCCCGTATACTTGCCAGCGATCGCATACTGTGCAGACTTTTATAATTCGATTGTAGCAAAACCACAATATCTGGGAAAATTAGTCGATGATCAAGTAAAAAATTCCAGAAAAACAATACAGAGGTCCTATTCCCTTCCTTCTCCGTCGTTTATCACGCGGACGGATCGCAACGCCGCCAGGCTTGACCTCATGCTAAATTCCGCAAGTGGGCTTTCCCACATATCACCCGTGCTGCGAACAAGATGGCTGACGGCCCGCTTCGAACAATCACAACGCGAAATTGCGCTTTTTTTTTATCCTTCCGTAATACGTTACATATTTAATACCCACATCCGAAGAGTGTGTCCTGTCGCCTTCATAACTCTCCGAGCGTGACTTCCGCCATCCCGTTTTGTAATCTACGCTATGCGGGAAAGCCTACTTGTGGAATGTCGCGGGAGCCTCCTGAAGGGGCACATCGAGTTGTCACAATAGGGCAACCGATCCTGTAAAAATCTCGCCTATTGCATGGTGCATTGTAACCTGCGCACCTCTTTAGTGGGCGTAACAGCAGGTGTGACAACGATCGGAAGGCTCCTGCCGCTAGGCCAGAAAGAAAAGATAGCCTGGCCGCGTAGTTTCGGTTTCTGAGCTTCGCCGCTGCCCCGCGGCAACTGCAACTGTTGGCCCGCGCATTCGCCGGTGGTCCAACCCCAGATCCACGCGGCTTTTGGACGCCGACTGGCGCGTCGCGGGTTATTTCTTTTTCCTTTTTAGAAACTGTCTTGCCGTTAACAACGCCAGTGTGTGTTCCCTGGCCCCCTGCTCGCATTTGTGTTGTTCTTCCAGCACTTCAAAAAAACGGGCGGCTCGTCACGGGCTTACAGGTATTAGCGCGATGGAGCCACCTCATAAGGCCTTACTGCATCTTCGCATTTTCGGCAGGATGTTTTTTCGGGGGGAGGGGGGCGCAGGTAATTTTATAAACCGAGGCCTTCAGATGAACCGGGGAATTTCTTTCGATCCCTTGAAATCAGAATGAATGAGGTTTTACTAGTCATCATGTTATTTTTTTGTTGCCAGTCTTGTCTTTTTGTGGATTTTGTTTTGCATGACCTCATTATAGTTTGGATACTGTTATGCTGTCTAATCAAGTAGTATACATTTCTGTGCATATCATGTTTTTTTAATACGGTACTGAGGCAGTCTAGTTTTGTTTATTTTAGTTGCATAGACCATACACTATTTTGAAAAAAATAAGGGCAACAACATTTGCTTGTTTATCATTTTCTGAAAATTTTTTTTTGTACTGAACACATATTGGACTCCATATTTGAAGCCATATTTTCTTCATATTCATATTCGATTCCTATTTGAAAAATTTCAATATTCGCACCCTTGTCATTTTGTTTCCTTAAAACCAACTTTATTTCACTTCCCTTACCACGTGATTTGGGTGTCCATCCAGATATGTGAGATAGGCCTAATTTCCTTTCCTTAAAACCAATTTTCACTTCATTTTCCTTCCCTTATGTCCTGCAGTTTGGGTGTCCACAAGATACTCATTTCCTTGTTTGACCTCTAGCTACATTCAAGGTCAAACTTGAGGCGGCCCGCTTTTCGGTTCAATAAAATAAAACACTTTATGGCTGTGAGTGTGTTTGGAACCTGCGGTGGCGTGAACAAATCAGCTTTGCTGGCCACTGCATTAGACCACTACGCCATCACCGCAGCCGAACATCCCACGATCTGAACTTAAAGTCTCTCGCGCTGTGCTTTGGATGGTCAACTTCCATCCGTGCGCAATGGATCCAGAACATACCGCTATCAAATTGCCTTAGTAAGTTGTATTAAGCAGTCCCATAATTTTAGTATTACTATAGTTAGTTGAATTTTTAAAAATGCATTTTCCCACACTTTCATTGCCATGGTACAGGTATCCATGAAGATAAATTGTATGCTTCAACAGATGCTAACGCAGTCAAACTCTTCGTTAAGGCACAGTATGTATTTTAGTACATATACAAACAATACCACGTCTAATACAATCGTGCAGAGAAAATTAACATTTTTAGACCTTGTGATCGATGCTCAAAGAAACTATTGTGCAAGTCATGTAAAGAAAAAAAAATTGCAACTTTGTATGAAGCTGTTTCTTTAGACACTCCTGACAGGTACACAGTGATAGTTGTAATGCACTAATAATGATTGCGATACAACATTGCAAATCGAAAGTGCAAACTGTCATCATTTACTGCAGGTAAGTTTCACAGTGTTTGGTGAGAAAGAAGGTGTGCATCAGTTGAAAGTGATGCACACCTTGTGCCTATGCCGGCTTCTACTGTGTACAGTTATCGCTGTGCAGTGAAACCTATTTCAGACTGCTACCCCACAAATGGCCCTAAGGTTTAGCTATATGTGGCTTTCAGCCAAGAAAACCATCCAGTGACTGCAGGGAAAAAAATTGTAAACTGAATCGGAACAAAAAAAAAGACTGAAATCAGAAACAAATATATAATGTGAGGCTTGACATCTCAAAGCTGCATGTGCGATACGAGGAATCCTCTAGCAAAGTGTAACAGATTAATTTCGATTACCAGGGGTTCTTTCCCATACACTGAAATTGCACAGAACATTGCCGTTTTTGTATTTTGTCTCCATCGCAATATGGCCGCCCAGCTGGGATTCAATTCCACCAGCTTGGCATCGGCAGCCAAGTGCCAAAGCCTCTTAGGCAATGCTGCGGGGAATTGTCACACACATTAAAACGGGCCTAAAACAAAGTAGTCAGAAGTGTAGGCATACCTTCCCACCAATCCGGTACTTGCGATGATGTGGGAGTGTTTCCTTTTTTGTTTGCTGCAAGAAATTTGACATAATCAGTGATATACTCCACTGTAGCACTCCTGCTTTTGTTTTCAAATAAGCATGGTAATGCTTACAATCGGTTATGGGCTTGCTTAAAATTGTGCTTGGCTCTGCAAGAGAGTTTGAGTAACAACTCCTTAAGAAAGCAACCCCCCCCCCCCCCTCCCCCCAAAATTAATGGCTAAACAAGCCTCATCTAAACAGTATCCATACGTAGCTAAGCTCTTCCAAGCCTTATACCATGCCTCAAGGACTACAAGAAATTTTTCACGTAGGTGTAGCAACCTGAACGTTTCCGAGAATGTCATTAATGGCTTCAAGAATACAGATATCTTGTCTTTCTAGAGTACGAATAAATATTTGTGATATGGCATTGCTACTACCCAATTCTCAATTGTGCATTCACTAAAACATTTTTGCAATGGTATTCCCAAAAATATACAAAAAATCTAAGAGGAACATTGAAGACAACTCTGGTCATTATTGTTCTCAATAAAAATTGAATCTCTGTCTCTTTCTGGCTAAGCTGATGTTTGTCTGGCAGAAAAAAGACACATTTACCAATGAGAAAATTGAATTTAAAAATCTTCCCGTAGCTGCATCAAACTCATGATGTGTACACCGAAAAGGACGGGTAACCACCATGTGGAAGTGAATGGTGCTGTAGCATAGCCTCTGGGATTCATGCCCAAAAATCTGTAATGATGCACACATATCATTGCAAAATCGGCTGGTAATGGCGACACCTGTATTTTATTTGTTGGTCTCTTCCAGCTTATAAAAGCTCCTTTTTCAGTGAGCGGTCTCTTTGTGTTTAGAATGCAGTACCCTATAGATTCAGGCCTACTTCTATTTGTTTTCAGTATCCCTTTATTACATCAGCCACTGCACCAGCCTCAGTAAACCTTATCACAAAGCTGAAGGTGTATGCTCATAATTTTTCACAACAGCCATTGCTTCATTGTCTCTAAAGCAGTTTTTACTGCAATTGTTGACATATGCCAGAGCAGTAAAACCAGGACTGTACTTGTAACGCATAAACCGAGGCTGACTTTGCCTTGAGCGACAGCTCAGTGACACCATCGGTGACTAAATTTCAAAGGCTTGTACTGTTTGCGCCATGTCCCACGAATGAATAAAGAAGTGCAAAATGGCAGCATACATTTTGCCTTGGGATCGAAACACTTTGCCAGCTATTCATTGTGAGGGAAGCTTTAGCTCAGGAGAATTCCCTTCAGAAGAACATGCTGAATGCATGGGTCTTTGTGTTAGGGGAAGAGGGCTGGGCTTACCCACAAACAGCCCTCGTCAAATGTATACAGCCGAAGAGGTTTGCATCTAAGCTGCTTAGCGGGGCTCCCTAGCATATCTAGCAGTCCAAAGCTTGGGAGGGTTCATGACGCGAAGCCATTCCTCTTTCCAGAGATTATGGTCACTGAGGATGCATAACAAGGCATATAGTAGGCCTCACAAGCAAGCCCCTTGGGCCATATACTTTTAACGGGGGGTGTACATGGTACATACAGCCTCTGTCAAAAGTAATGAGCCCAAGGGGTTTGCGCTTCTAGGCCCTGTATGGGGCATTTGTAGCATCCATGAAGTCTGGACTTTAGAAGGAGTGAAGATAAGAACTCCTCTCAACTTGAAGAGATTTCGAACTCTTTCAATGCGTGATAAACCACACAATGTGGCCAAGAAGGAAAGCTCACAGCCTCCTAACTTTTGACAAAGGCAGCACCTGCAATATATCTCTCCTCGTGTTTCACTCCCTTTAACCCATTCCTCGTGACACAGTTCCAGTTACCAACAAAATTGAAACAGTCACTCTGTGCCTTTCCTCTCCCTTCCAACGTCCTCCTCCTTCATACTGGGTTTTCCAAGCAGTGTTACACATTTTTCTTTACGCACAAATACAGCAAAACCTGGATAAAACGAAATCGAGAAAAGTCTGACTTTTCATTACATGCAGGTTTTTGATACATGTAGTTTCACATGAAGACTCGCATAAGACAAAGCAGAAACTGAACCAAAATAAGAAACAAATATAAGTAAAATACCTAGTAAACATTCGCGTTAAATACCTGTAACTTGAGTTGGTAAAATGCTATAAAGGAAGAAGCATTTTGTGAATATGTTGATAACATGACTGTTCTAGCAGCTGCCGCCATCTCCACCACGGCTCACACAACAATGCTGCACATGGAGTGAAAAAAGTAAGGTGGAGGGGAAAAGGGGGAGGAGACAGAGGCGCCTGCACCTTCCCCTGTGCCCCCCGCTTTTAGTATGGCTGGGTAGTGTTGCCCTTGAAAATAGACTCTGTGCTCGCCTCACATCACCAGCACTTAAAGCTGTGCCAGCTCCCGGCACGCGCGAACAACCCCGCAGCGACAATGGACGTGCACTGCTCATCCTCAGTCTTTTTACTACACCCTGTTGTTTTGCAATCCTTTTGAATATGCACTGTTGCATGCCACTCCGTGTAATGTTACAAGAGTGAAAGCTGCAGACACTACGACATTTACCACGGAATGGTGTAGATGGCATTGGAGTACGGTGCATTATGTCAACTGTGTTCACTCAATGCTACTGCACACATTCCTCTTGTGAAAGCACTGCAGCACTAGATTATAAACAGTCAGTGCAGAGAGTTCATCATATCAAGATGGACCACCGCAACACATTTGTTACATGGAGTTCACAAATGCACACACTCCTACGGGAACGGGTTAGAGAATTGAGAAAGTTCATATATTGCGGAATTCTCTACATGGAAATTCATCACATCCAGGCTCAACTGTATTTTGTTATTGGCAGTTTCATGATAAATTATTCAACTGTGCAAAAACTAATTTGCCAATAAGTTTAAATATCCACAACACTCTATAAACTATGTTAACATACTATCTAAAAGCACCAAACAAACTAAAATATCACGTACTGAAGGCTGCTTTTCAGAAATATGCCAATGTGCACCTACCAGGGCATAGACGTGCACTTTGACTGCAAAGTCTGCCCGTAGATCTCGCAAAGTCATGTGGTTGCTGAAGCAGAGAGCATTGGTGCCAGCATTGTCTGCTGTTGACAGCATCTGGCTGGCCAGCACCTGGGCCCCGTGGCTTATCAGGCACAGGAAGTAATGTACATCTTCTCCTAAAAGCAATCACACAAAATTAAGAGACATGACAGTATCGATGGTGTCTAGCAAGCTACTCTTTTCAAAATCCTAAACTTTTCTTTCTTTTCCCAGACTATTTTAGTCAAAATTCCTCGACCACAGAAAAAGCAGAAAAACATAGTGGCTTGCATAATAACAGACAAAATACATGTCTATAACAACAGACAATATACATGCCATTAAAACAAATTTGCTTTTCCTGTTTGAGAAAGTGGATTTTTTGCTCAAGGAAGTCCAGTAAAAAACAGCTTCAGGCTGCAACTGACAATACATTCACTGCTTCTCTTCCAGCTCTGAAATTTCCTTTTCTTCCGAAGATGTGATGTTCTCATTAAGTGTGCGAATCTTATTCTTTGTTTGAAAGCAAATATGAACAATAAACACTGGATGCAAATAGAATTCAATATTCTTGAGTAGTTAAAATACTGAGACAGACAATTTAAGTTCAAAGACAAATGCATTTCCACAAAACACAGTGATCAACAGTAGCAGACCTTGCACACAAATATTTTACTCCTCCTCTTCCCCATTTACCACATCCTAGCAGCATGAGGCATCACATAATGAGGTAGGGCATAGTGTAATGTAGAAGGGGCACAATATAACATAGGCACACAAGATATAGCTATGTTCACGAGAAAAAGTTATGATATTATGACTTAATGTTTACATGACAAGGAAGCTGCTGAAGGTTGTGAAACATTGTACAGTAACAGCTCATTAATTCGAACTTCGAGAGACCGAAAAAAAATAATCGAATTATCCGAAAGTTCGAATTATCGAATGACCCCGAAAAACTGTCAAGAACTGCTTGCATCAAAGTATATTTAATTGGTGAAAAACTTGGCAAAGGATGCCTGCTTTTGAGACAAAAGTGGCACAGCAATGACTATTTCTCATGTTTCCATCAATACTTTATTGCAAGCATGCTGTCAAGAGCGTCAAAACACAAATGCTCCAAAATCATTAAGGGCTTCCCTGGCATCCTTCACGATGCAACACAGTGGAGCTTCACCATACGAACTGCGAACGGCAAGTGGCGAGCACACAGTTTTGGTGGACAGGAAGAATGGACCACACGGACGGAAGTGAAGCAAACACTCAGCGGTGTTGAAGCGAAGAGGGGAGAAGAAAAGAAGAGGAGGGAGAAGGGGAGAAAACACCAGCAACGTGCCAATCAGCCTTCGAAACGTCCGTTGGCTGGATGATGCTAGCTGGTTGAGCCCATCGTCAGTGACGGCTGGCACGAAGATCATAAAAGTGAAACTGAGACTACATTGTCGGGCTGTTCTCGAAGACAGGACCATCCATTCATCATCACGTCTGCCGTTGCAGCCGGTGTCAGAGGTGCACGGACTGAGAGTGGCTCTGCAGCATGGAATTCAATTTTTGAGTAGGGCTACTTCGACAATCTCTTGCCACGCTGGTCATAACTGGATGCGGCCTTCCTTTGGGAGCCCGCTCGAATTAAACGGTGCCAGATCCGCAGCATCCGAATTAACTGGATGCGGCCTTCCTTTGGGAGCCCGCTCGAATTAAACGGTGCGAGATCCGCAGCATCCGAATTAAAGAGCATACGACGCCACAGAATTACATGGGTGTTGGTTAGGACCGAGCCAGCAGTTCAAATTATCCGGATTTCCAAGTTAATGGCGATCGAATTAGGGAGCTTTTACTATAAGCTTGCCCCTCACGTTCTTCAAGTAGAGATTCTCTTCTCATCACAGTGCAGACACAGAACAGACGCATTTCCTTTTAGTGGCTGATGAGGCTAGATATCCCTTCAATGATCGAGCGAGGTCGACTTGCGAAAGGCATAATGCGGAGCATTTCTTCGAAACACAGAGCATGATTTGCAAAATGAAAGACCAACAGCTTAACCTGCAACACGAGCGAAACCTTCAGCGAGACAACTCGTTCCGCGCTCCCTTGTGACACCTCAAGACACAGGCCCTACTGGTTTGAGAGCTTAGATTTGGCGGTTTGTTAAAATTATGCTCACAAATGTTTTTGCTGCTTTATCGATTCACATAAGTGGTGCAATCCAATGGCAATACCTGAGCTTTCACAAGAGCAACAGACAACTTCAGTTTGAGAAACTATTAGGGAATTCCTTTAACAGAGCTCTGAAACACATTCTCAGAAGAGTACATAAACTTGCTCAATCACTACATTGCATAGTCATAAACACCTGAGCCAAATAATACACTTCTACATGCAGCAGAGAACCCACAATTGCACACGAAAGTTCGGGAGCCCTTTCCCGTGACTTTCTCATACTCATGCCCTCCCCTGTGTCACGCCCCTGTGTATGACGGTTAAGAGATGACTATTGGTTACATTCTTTCAAACGTCACGCAGCTACCATGGTCATCACCAGTCAGTCGTGTCGCTTTGGCGTTGGCAGTGGGGCCCGCGGAGGAGAGCCGACCTTTCAGTGTGCAAAAAGTGGTGTGAGGAGAGAAAAAAGTGTGAGGACGCTTAAATTCAAATTTTGTCTACAGTTAACTCAGCTTCTACAAAGTACATCAAAAAATTTCTTCTTGGAGGATATTTGTGAGGTGGAGTCCTTTAACATTACATGCATACCACACCTTTACTGACAGACCCTTTCAGAGCCCCTTTAATGATACCCTCCATTATAGTTATTGTGCTGGCAGAAATTTTTTCCTTCAGGCTTTCAACAAACCACCCTCAAGAAAAGGGGCTGACATGGGCTAGTTGGTTCATCATCTATGAAAAGCAATGTTTTTCCCACCTTTCCACTGATTCACTGTGATTCGATTTGATGCACTTTGTTCATTCTGATGCCCTTTTAAACAGCAGCAATGCCGTGAGATAAGCTCGAGGTGACATTCACAAAACAACAGCAGCTTTTTGTTACCTTGGCATCGCAGCTTTAACCACAGAACAACTAGACTGTATTAGTTTTAGTTTCTGCATGGCCTATCAGACAGACACAGTCTGAGAGCAAGCTTTCTAGAATGACTTCGATGTCACAGTAGGGCAGCGTGGTGCTTTGCATGAAAAAGCCGAAAGCACACAAATTTCGTGCCCTACTGCATGGTTCTGGCTTATTCCGTAGAAAATGCTTTTGAATGTAGCTATGTATACTAAAGCAGGGCAGCAACCAGTACAGAACGCACAACAAACCAGTATATGCAATGCTCACTTCGTGGCCAGTGAAAAAAAGACAGCTAGAATGGATAGGATGTCAGGCAAAATGTGGATTTTGAAATTTTAATGTCCTGAAGCCATTCAAGCTATGAGGGATGCCATAGTGGAGGGCTCAGGATTAATTTAGACCACCTGAGATTCTTCAATGTGTGCTGATGTCGCACAGCACACAGGCGCTTTTGTATTTCACCTGCAACAAAACATGGCCGCCATGGCCGGAATCAAACCCATGACTATTAGATCTGGAGCTGGACAACAAAGCCATTGAGCTACTGTGACGGGTCATAGGATGTCAGGCCTTATATGCGTTCAAAGCAAAAAGATGTCATACACATGTGTTTGGACAACGTGCTGGGTATTCGCAGTTCTGTTGTGATTCATGGTAGACAACCATTTTCCCTGACTTGGCCAATGTTTTTATGGTATCCCTGACAATTCTCCGATTTTTCCAGGTGCACAAAATTTCCTTTACAATTCCAGGCTTTCCAGGTCGCTAGACATGCTGATATCCAGCAGTGAAATTGCCACATGAGAAACACAACATTGGCAGAGGCAACCTTAAAAGACACTACAATGAGGTGTCGAAACTGTTTACACAATATAAACTCTGAAGCAGCACAAAAAAATTACCCTCCGATGATGTATTTCAGAAAACATGGCCTGTCTACAGATTTATCCTTTACAGAGTGAATTTTTTTTCTTGCTTTTGTGCTTCCCTGCTTTTCGTTTCCTTCTGTTCAAGCATTGCACTCAAAAAAAAAAAAAAAGTTAAGAGGCACGTAAACGTCCCATATTTTTATGCTTCTAGATGAACTTGGCATCACCAGCTTAGGTGGCTTACTGGTCATTTAGTCCCTGTTCTCTCACTGTGACGTTTTACACATGTCTTCCCAAATGTGCTGCCCTTACAGTCATCCGTTCCCAAGGTAAGAGTGTGCAGCAGAAAAATGCAGTTGTCCTGTACAATCAATGCTACACTGCCACAAACACAGCCAATGCAACATAGTTGGTGTAACTGCTCGACAACTAGCAAAAATTCAGGAAATAAAATTTCAGCCAGACAAGAGCACAAAAAAATGCAACCTTTAAATGAAAATGAACTTTTTGTCAATGGCTGAAGGCAAATGAACTAACAAATGATCTTCTGCCAATAAAACTCTGGTGGTGCATGAAGAGAAAGAAGAATTCACTGGGCTGATGCATGCACACTGTATCATATACAGTGTCCAAGCTAACTTTTGCCAGGGTTTTAAAATATGCTGCGACACTCTGGGACGACGCAACGAAATGCATGTTGCTGGCCGTTGTATGGAGCAACTCACACTATTTTTTGTATTGTGCTTAATTGCATAATTAGTCGAGATTAATTAAGCAGCTTCGGAAGCAACGAAGAGAGGAGAAAAAGTCCAAGGAGAAAGTTGTAGAACGGTCTGCGAAACGTCCAACTCGACAGTTTCTAGCTTTCCATCTATTATGTATCGGCTTTTTTTTAGCTCATTGTAGATGCCCGCGAAATACAAAAAAAGCAAAAAAAAAAAACACGCAACATGTCCGATTCCGTGCCGCGATTGCAGTGCTCTCAAACGTTCCGTGTAGGAACAAACAGAACAATTAGCCCGTAGTGCTGCCGCTTAAAACATGACAGGGCAGTGACGCAGCAGCTGGCTGTGCAATATACGCAAGCGGTATGCTTACCTTGTGCCGCTTGATAGCGACAAGCAGACAAAGTCCTTATCGCTTGCGCTCGCGTAAATCCCATAGCCAGCGCCTGCATCGCAGCCCTGTCACGTTTTAAGCGGCAGCACACCGGGATAAATGTTCTGTTCATTCCTACACGGAACGTTTGAGAGCACAGCAATCATAATGGCACACAAGCGGGCATGTCGCGTGGTATTTTTTGTATTTCACGGGCATCTGCAGAGAGCAAAAAAAAAGCCAATACGTAATAGATGGACAGTTAGAAACTGTTCAGTTGGACGTTTCATGGACCATCCTACAACTTTCCCATTGGACTTTCTCGCCTATCTTCGTTGCTTCTGAAGCTGCTTAATTAATCTTGACTAATTATGCAATTAAGCAGAATAAAAAAAAATCGTGTGAGTTGCTCCATACAACAGCCTGCAACATGCATTTGGACACGTCGTCTTAGAGTGCCGCAGCATATTTTAAAACCCTGGCTAAAGTTAGCTGGGACACCGTGTATATTGTGTTGTAATACAGTGGCACAAAGACCTCAGCACAATTGGCCCCTACCTGAATACCGCAGTGCTAACTTAAAGTTAAATCTTCCTATCATTGCAACAAAAATGGAGCCAATCTTATGTTTGCAGATGTCACACTGCCACTTCCATGCTCACAGGAAACTTGAATAAATAATGGTGTGATTTCTTTTATCTCATATTCCCATATACAAATGATGCTGATATGTGGACAAACATCTCACTTCCTTTTATCCATAGCTACATGGCATATGATGTGCAGTGAAAGCTCATTAATTCGAATTTCAAGGGACAGGAAAAAATGTTCCAATAATTCAAAAGTTCGAATTATCGAACGACTCCGATAAAACTGCCAAGAACTGCTTGCATCATGGTAAATTTATTTGGCAATAGACTCGGTAATGGTCGCCTGATATTGGGATGAGTACAGCCCAGCACTCATTATTTTTCACGTTTCCATCAATGCTTTATTGCATGCATACTGTCAGGAGCATTGAAGCAAAATAGCAAAATTTCTACAACATCGTAAAAGCCTCCTTTATCCTTCACAGTGCGACTTGGTGGCGTTCTATTGCTACTGCGTCACACCCATGACAAGCGGTACTGTCACGTGACTAGTGCGCAGTTTTGGCAGACTGGAAAAACGGAACCATGTGAACAGAAGGGAATGAAATGGTTCAACGGAGCTGAAGCAGCGAGAAAAAAAAAATGGGGAAAGAAAACACCGGCAATGCGGCAATCAGCGCCCGAAATGGTACACAGCTGGGTTAGGTTGGCTGGTAGATGCTTGCTGATTGAGCCGCCGTTACTGCGGCATGGTTCGAAGCTCAAAAAAGTGAAACCGAAACTAAGCAGTCGCACTGTTCTCAGAGACAGGGCAGTTCGTTTGTTGTCACACCTGCCATGGCACGTACATCAGAGGTACGCAGGCAGCTATGCAGCCTGGAACTCAGGTTTTGAGTAGAGCTGTTTCGATGATTTCCTGCTGTGCCGGCCATACCTGGATGCGGCCTCCTTTGGGAGTCTTCGAATTTACTGGTGCAGGACCCATAGCATCCAATTTAGCGAGCGTCCAATGTCACAGGTTTATATGGTCACTGGCCGGGACCGAGCCAGCAGTTCGAATCATCCGGATTTCCGAATTAATGGGGGTCAAATTAATGAGCTTTTACTTTACACACAATGCACTACCTCAAAACAATAAAGTTATTTCCAGTCTTTAGGCTGAAAATTGAACAATGCTAGATGCTAGCCCAACAACATGCATGATTATCACGTTTGATGACTCAGCAAATGATGAACTTTGATCACCCAGTTTTTTGAAGTCACTAAGACGCTAGCCAACAAAAATGTGCATACCCAGAATCCCTTCAAGTTGAGCAGCCAGGAACTCTCGCTTGAGGGGCAGCTGCAGCTGGCTCAGGGTCAGGGAAGCACGCTCAGGAACCACTTCGTCATCTCCACACCCACCACGCGTTTTGAGCCGTTCCACTTCTGCTAGACAAGCTTGCCTGCGCTCAGCTGGTGGGTCCCAAATGCATCCAGAAGTTACTTTAGAGGACAGCACATCATACTGATTATGACTAAAGGACTGGGAAAATGCACACACAATTAAAGATGTTAAAGAACGAGACTCACTTGCAAGCAAAAGTAAGCGCTCCCCTTCTACTTGTTCAGCAGAGCCAAGAAATTCCGTTGTCAGGCGACAAACCTCCAAGGCTCGGCTTGCTTGAGCTATCACCACTTCCTGGGCTTCTGCTTCTTTGTACAGAGCCTGCGATGCAACATCAATTCTGAGCTTGAACACCATTGTCCTTTCATACGCTGACGATAATACAAGAGTGTGCCCTGAGCAATATTTTTTTCTGATCTGTTTCTGCACACATACAGAGAAACCAGAGAGAAAAAAAATGGTGGGGTTTTAATTCAGTTAAACAGAGTAGACGTGCGAAAGCATGTGTTTAGCGTGATTGGCTCATGGTTTTGTTTTGCTGGGTCGTCGGCACGTCTCGCGATGATATTAGTTCGACAGTAGTGTCAGTTGATGAAGATGATGAAGATGTTGATGTGCAAAGCACAGTGCAAGAGTGTGTTGCAGTTTAACACGAGAGTGTGTTGCAGTTTAACACGAGGTGTGACTGACTGCAGCAATAGCATAGTGCTCTCGTGCAAAGGCCAGCAAAGCTTATCTGTTCGCGCCACCGTGGGTTCGAATCACAGATGCGGCAGTATTTATATATTCAAGGTGAATATGAAAGCTTCAGCGATGAATCCGCTTTTGCAGCTTTGGTCGTGAAGTAGAGCTTATGCTCTAAAGTCGAGGCTGAAATAACCAACATAGGCTCTTGCTCTGAGAACAGCTTAACAACCATGACCACTGCAGTGCTTAAACACAGGCCTCTGATAACGCCTTGCTTGGGCTTGAATAGAGGGCATGCTAACACGCAACCACGTATATATAGCTATTCAATACTTATTAAAATCATAGTCATAATAAAATATTAAGCAATAGCTAAAGAAACCTGACACCTCTGATTTCAGGCAGAACTTAAGCTTGGTGAAGCATGTTTTGTAAGTCCAAAGCACCAATCTTCACCTTCTTTGCTTCCTATAAAGCCTTCACACAGTGAATTTCGGGAATGCCTTAGTTACATATAGGGGTTGGACTTTTCCGTTCATCTGAAAAAAGAAACGATCCGATGTCACCGAAATAAGTTTTCAAGATTGAGTTTTAAACAAGAAAAGTCAGTATTTTTGGCATGAAAGGCATAGCTAGCTGGCTGTTGAGTACGAGGTACACTCAAAGTTGAAAATTAACTAAGTAGGGAAGCCAAGATGCAACGCAACAGTGAGTGCGTTGGATAAGCAGCACAACTGTGCAATTTGAGGCAATGCTACACTATGTCACATGCCTCTGCAGACTGGGAAGCACCCCCTCCTCAGTGCCTCCTAGCTAAGCATTGTTTGTTCACTATCATCACCTGCTTAGTTGGTTAAGTAGTTTTATAAACTGCTTGTAGGACAATGACATGAAACCATGCATGGGCATCATGGAAAAGCATGACGTTGTAGCTACCGCAACGATTCAGCAGCAGTTCCACCACTGCTATCAACACACAGACCACATGATGCACCGACCTCTCACTCAACCCAGCGATAACACGTCAACCGAGTTCTTAGAAGTAAACTCCCACTTGCGTTTTTGTATGCTGGCTATGTCATTTCACTTTCATTACTTTATAATGATGACAGCAATTCCTTCTACAAGCACCGCTCCTAGTGCCACCATTTGTATATTACTTACTGGTTAATAAAACTGTTCATTATTGCAAAAATGCAGAGACAGACGCTAAGCGACTTTGACCCCACAGGATTGCCACGATAAATCACCGAAAAAAGTCAGTTATTCATTCACTGAAAAAATGAAAACAAGCATTCTGAAATAAAGACAGAAAAAAGTTTATGGCTTATGGGGTTTAACGTCCCAAAACAATTCAGGCTATG